>CM032058.1:8226911-8275291 GCA_018831715.1 Matsumurasca onukii | reverse complement strand
TACTTAAGGGTTAAACCCTTACGCAGTGTGTCTTTAGCCGTATTTTATACCCATACAACATCCACAAAATAATTGGCAGGTACCAAAGTGGGTACTGAACATGTTTTAGGGCATATTGGACCGCTTAAAAATACTTTAAAGTCAATATACTATTATATGTTATCCGTGGCGAAGCACGGGTACACAGCTAGTAAACAACAACATCTTGTTTTGTTGGTGGACTAGGACTATCTGCTGAGGAAAGGATGAAGGCTGGTTTAAGCCTGTCCATGGACACCCGTGTTTTCTTCCCGCCTGTTGATATTGTTATGGGTTTGTCATCTCTGGTTATCACCTTGTATGGTCCAGTGTATGGTGGTTGTAGAGACCTTCGAATCGGGCCCTGCTAGAGAAAAACATGGGAACAATCTTTCAATTCTTTGAAAACAATTGTGACCCTGTTTTGATGTGTCTTGAAGCAGCTACTGGTCTTATCTTTGAGATAGGGTTATGCAATCTTGATGTGAAACTATTGAAGTCAACAGCCACAGCCCTCTCTTGGTGTTAACATTTCAACAGCAATCGTAAGATTTGCTGTAAACAAGATCCCAGGTGATGCTTATATCTTCTTTGTAGGACGAGTGTATTCCCTGTAAAACTAGGGGAAGAGCTTCCATCCAGTTTTTGTTGTGAGCCCTGATCGCGGCTTTCAGTTGCCTGTGAAATCGTTCAATCATTCCGTTAGCTTGTGGGTACCTACAAATTAGTGACCCGACGGATCTGATTTTATAAATACAGTTGTCTCTAACTAATAAACAGATATTAGTGTTCACCACATGGTCTTTTCTATATATAAGACTAGTTTTATGATTGACTGGAGTTATTTTGTAAAAAAGTGTAAACTTAAAACTGCTCGACAATAAAGGCATTTTATTTTATTATTTATTTATTTATATATACGGTGGTTTTACCACATACCTTACGGATTGTATTTTGAAAAGTACACGAAACCATATAGATTTTAACATGACACACCTACTGTGGGATTGCCTTATGGAAGTGAAAAGTAAATGGCAATGAAAAAGGCCAAATTAGTCTCCCAAGACATTACTAATTAGCTAGTTTGAGGGAGACTTTGAAGTCACTCTGTAGTAAGTCATTCCAAAAGCCCTTTGAAAAGTTTGGGAAAGTCAAATTATTGGATGTCCACAGCCATTACTTTGTGAAATATTTTCATCGAGATTTCTAAACTACCTTCAATTTCACACTGGATCTTCATGCTACAGGAAAAACAACAGTTCTCTCAGCAGCATTTCGACTCTGTTCTTGTAACCCATAAAAGAGCTCTCAGAGTGATAGCAGACCTGGATTGGAATGAGAGCGTTCGAGCACATTTCAAAGCATGGAAGATCCTGACAGTTATAAACATTTACATTCTTGAGGTTGTCTCCTTAGCTAACACCAATGCTTAGAAACGAGGATGCTGTTCACCAGCACAGCACACGCTTGCTCGCAATTTTAACCTTCCATCTCATCACAGCAAGCGTTTTGAAATTAAACCAACCAAGAGCCAAAATGTTCAATCTGCTGTAGGAGTTGAAAAAAACCGACCCCCAAGGAATTGAAGGGAAAACTCCACTAGTAGCTACTGCAGAGACCTTTTTATAGTTTGAAGACTGGGCAAAATTGCAGTAAAAAAGTAAGAAAACTAACATGTTTTGTTGTACATGGAATTGTTGGCACTTAAAGTCTGAAGATTAAAGAAATTTGTAGATAAAACGTGTGGACTGAACCGGGTCTCTCACTTGCCGGGTGATAATGCTAACAGCTACACCATCCGCCCACTATTTATGCCTTCAAATTTAGAGAAGTACTTAAATCTGAATGTTTATCTGAAACATGTGAGATATTCTCTCTGTTTCTCTATTTTAAAAAAAGAACATGGAAAAAACACAAATAAGAAAAAGCAAGTTAGAAAAATATCAATTTATTGTTTGGCCTATATGGAAGAGCGCTTGGAGATGGAAGAGTGGCGGATGGGAGGATCGAAGGTCTCGATGTGAGGGGGAGGCTTGGAAGCTCCAAAGCAGCTGCAGGAACAGACAGAAATCGTGTCGTAGTCGTCTTCTATAGCACCTCGCTCGCTGCGGGGTCGGGCCAGCAACTTGCCGTTGAACCCTAACACTTCCCGCCCAGGGTCACACACAGCGACGCTGACTGCATCTCGTTGTCTCGCAAGACGCCCTCCTCCGCGATTCCTGCAAGCTAAACGAACAGGGATGAATGAAGATAGGAGGTTTTAAACATTTAAAATACCTTAACAACTCACCAAATAATTCATAAAAGCACAAAATCTAACACCTAACATGTACTTTTGTTGAAAAAAGAATCTACTATTGCTCTTTTCACAATATGTGAACCCATTGAAAGAATTTGTGTGAGCGAGAAAGATATAGTAGCGGAAAAATTTAGCTTCCTTCACACAGCACTCTTATTAGGCCCCTTTCTTACCCCCACCATTAGAGAGGTAGCAAACTCATGAGCCGAAAACTTAGTAGAATAGCAATCGCTCAAAGTTATGATTGAGCTCCCTGACCAAGATGATGGAAGAAAACAAATTCCCACTTCCCTCGTTGTCCGGAAATAATTTGTGGAGTGTGGGGATTTATAAATCTATCTAGATATTTGTTATAGGGGCAAGTTTATTGTTGATTGCTCACACTTACATGGTCATGAACCTGAGCACCAGCAGGTTGATGCTGGCAGCCACGATGGCAAGTCCGAACAGGATGAACACCAAACTGAGAGCCACGCATTCTGGCTTGTTGATCAGCTGGTCGTTCTAGAAACAGGTTACAATAATGTTTAAACATTTTCACTCTTTAATTATTCGTTGAACTTCTTAGTTCCATAAAAAATAGTCAACCTTACCCTCCAGCGCTACAGCTTGATGTGGGCTGTGGCTTCAGTCAAGACTCATCTCTGTTGTTGGCCACTTTTTCCAATGTTCAATGCCCATAGGTATCAGTTCTTCCTCCACATCTTGTCTTTGGCCTCCCTCTTCTTCTTTTGCTGTTGATGGTCCCATTAAACAGTTTTGGTAATCTGATCTTCTCCCATGCGCACTATATGTCCAAGCCATCATATCTCTAAGGTTTTGACATGCCTGAGATATCTTCTGCATCAATGTTTTTTAATTTCCCTGTTGGTACAGGCTCTGATTTAATTGATACCTTAAAATGTTTTCACACTAAAATCTCACCTGCAATGCGACATAGTCTCCGAAGCCAATTGTAGTGAGCGTGACAAAGCAGTAGTAGAAGCTGTCGAAGTAGCTCCAGCCCTCGTAGCGGGAGAAGACGGCGGCGCCGGTGGTGATGATGACAGAGGATAACATGCCGGTGGCCATCATCAGGTTGATCTCGCCGCTCGGCCTGCTTCTTGCACGCATGTAGATCTTCTGCACTGCCGGACGGAGCTGTTGACAAGGTACTTGCCACTGAAGTAATTCTTGTTGACTGGCTGCCCTTACACATTCAGGCCAAAGGTTAAACATCCTGAAGGCACAAGTTGGAAAGGACTTGAAAGTTTGACTCAGCCTGACTCGAGGAATGTTTACATAGTCTCGGTGTCTCGTGTCATGATGGGCCTTAATAGATGGGGTCCAGAAGGTGGCGTGTCTTCAGACAGGAGTGGATATAGTGGCTGTACAATGTGGGAACTCAACAGAAGACAGTGGCTCTCAGTGTTTTAGGCGGCACTAACAATGATTTATTTATTGATTTCCAACGGAATACACCAGTTTTACAATTAAAATTGCTTCCATGAATTGCAGGTTTTGGAGAATGAATAATCAGAAAATGGACTTGTGTGTGGATACATCTGACTCAAAGAGTGCACCATGTGACCACATTTCGTTCACACCTAACAGAGAGGAAACACATATACTGTATGGCCATTCAAGGGTTCAATAAAATGACTGAGTGAAAAGTTATGAGAAACGGTATAATTTGACGTGGATTAAGGTCAAGTTTTACTGCTTTAATGTTAGTGGTGCTATTAATAGAAATGCCTTTTTAGGACTACTCATACCATAATGGACAATTGACACTAAACAAAGATATGATGAATTTTGGAACTATGATCACAGAACATGTTTTCAAGTAGCTCCCAGAGTCTAAAACCACCCTCAGTATATATGGGTCCAGGATGAAAGTTTTGCTCAAATGGTTGGGTGCAAAGATCTAGGTATTGACCATATTATTTAACACAACTACTATATTTTGTGTTTTTTTTTAAACATGTATACCTCAATACTCTGGTGTTGACTCCAAATAAATTGACTGTTCCTCGATTTTAATGAAATCGTTTCTCTTGTCCTGTTTAAATAATTTTAAATAAAGATATTTTGACTTTTGCTCACCGATACTCTGAAACATGGCGAGCCCAAAGGGATTCCACCATTCGTGAACCATGCAGAATGCCTTTCCTCTATCAACTGGGTGGGGTGTGTGTAACTGAAGCGTAAAGATCATGATTACTTTTAATGCTTAGAAGTAAACTATTCATTTGTCTTTTCTCGACAAAATGATTTAATAAGCTTCACGTCTTACTTGTGGTATTTAGGGATCGTCCGGTTATCGTCAAAACAAAATTTATAAATATTTCTTACATTATACATATTATTGATGTTAATTTGTGTAAACACTAAATAACTAATTTATTACTAAAATTTGAAGACACAATTTGTGGACTGTCCGGGACTTAAACCGGGGCTTTTCATGCGGGTGATTATGCTGACCACTACACCATTATTCACATTGACATAATATTGTAACTAACTCGTCATTGCCAAGACTGATTGGCGAAGTAGAATGCTCGGCAAACTTCCATTCGCAGGCCTTGTGAGGTTTTGTTCTCTATGATGACAATCTCGATCATCTTGTAATCCTCCTGCGGATCTTGGCCAGCAGTTTGTCCCTTAGATCTGAATAACAACATCATTTAATGTATACAATTTTGAATAGGGGATATTCTAGATGACTTGGGAGCGGTTCCTATCAGGGATAGGGAATATAATATAGAAGGTTACAAATAACTTCTAGTATATTAGCATTACTAAAATAGGAAAAGTGTTTCAATAGGAGCATAGAGTGTCACTGCAGCATATCTCAGCAAAATATCCAGTCATGAGTTGGAGTTAGAGCAGACGGGCATGTAGGGCTGTGCTTATCTTATCAGTTGTCCATACTAATCGTAGTTACTGTGCTTGTGCTCATCTCGAACCTGTTTTAACGTGCCTTCCTGTTTCTACTTTGTGCTAAGTTTTTCTATAATGGCAAGTTGTAAAGTGTGTTTAAAAGTGATAAAGGTCAATCAATTTAAAGTGGTGTGCAAGGAATGTTCGTCGGATTTTCATGGAAAGTGTGTGAACGTGACGCAATCAGAGATAGATTATTTGGAGGAGCAGGGTGCAGGGTTTAGATGTGAACCATGTAAAAAGTAGCGGGCTGTGAGTGGAGCATAGTGAAGATGGGTAACTTTAGAAGTGATTATGCAAACCTCAAAGAAATCAGGAGAAACAGAAGAATACTGCAGCTGAGTTCAACAATCCAATGAGCTACTTCATACCAAAATAGATGAAAATACACTTATCGGTGTCCAACGGAATGGCGAAGATAGAGGAGTATATAAAGAAATTGAAGGTTGTTGACGAAAATGCAGCTTTAAAAGCGTAAAGTGTCGGACCTAGAGTACAGAGTGGATGATCTTGAAAGTTACTCGAGAGAAGTGCGTAGAAATTCAGGGAATTCAAGACCCGTGAAAAGGTGTCAGAAGCGTGAAGGAAGTGGGAAAGAGCGCTCAACTTTGAGATCTCTGAAGAAATGATTGATGCTTGTCATCGCTTTGGGAAAGAACGCGGATAGAGACAAACCACGAGGAATCATAGTGAAATTTGTGAGGAGAACAGACAAGGAGACACTTATGAACAAGAGAGAGAACAGGAAGACTTTTCCACCCATCCTCGGCTTGAAAATGGACCTTCAGTATCGTGAACGAGTCCCTGTCTGTGCGGGCTGCTGGCCAGGCTCGACTGATCAAGAGGAACAAGGGCTACAAATACATCTGGATGCGAGCGGGTGTCTTGCTGAGGAAGGAAGAGGGATCTCCAGTAGTGGAAATCAAAACCCAGGCTGACCTCAGTGAGTTGTAAACTCTTTAATGTAATACATAAAGGCTTTGCACTTTTTTCTTACAACAGATTAGGTAATGTTGCTTTTCCCTGTATATATATGTATATTTTTCTTTTTTTTCTCTTCTTGTTTAAAGTACAAATATTTTAGTTCAAGAAATGACTAGCACAAAACAATTAACTAATAGTTTAATGATTGTACACCAAAATATTCGTAGCATGAGAGCAAATTTTGAAATTTTTTTAGCTGAATTATCAACATGGCAAAGATGCCCAGATGTAATTATTCTGTCTGAAATTTGGATTAATTCTGGGGAAGCAAACTTTTATACCATTCCGAACTATCGCAGATTGTGAGAGTGAATGATAGTTACCGTTCGGGAGGTGTTTGTTTGTTTTATAATGCAAATATTAATGTCCTGGAACAAGAGGACCCGTTTTTTCTGTCAGCTGATACAGTTAGAATAAAATTTGAGTATAAAGAAAATGAATTTCAATTGCTGGCAGTTTACCGGTTTCATCAATACACAGTTAATTTGTTTGTAACAGAGTTATTCAATTACTTATCAAAACAGATAAGGAAAACAAATTCAATAATGTTTTGTTGATAGGGGATTTTAATGCAGACATTTTGTGTACAGATAATAACGCTGAAATAAATAATTACAAGTTATCTTTAGCAAGTCTAGGTCTAGAATCCTTAGTCAATGAACCAACAAGAGTTTCTAATTTGTCAAAACTTGTATAGATCATGCATTTGTCAGATTTGTAAACAAAAATTACATTGAATGTGAAGCAGAAGTAATCCAAACGCAAATTACTGACCATTATACTGTTCTATTGAGGGTGAGTGTGGTGGGTGGGTTGGGCGGGGGGAGGGACGGCAGAACAGCTGACGGTCCCTCTTCCCCCCCGGTCCGCACACAGGTCTGTTATCACAAACTGATAAGCCTTTTATACACGGTAGACTGGTCAACTGTAAAATCACAGAGTGACATAACGGTCGCTTATGATTTATTTGAGACACAATTGTCAACGTGTATTTCTGCTTGTACATTCGAAGTTGATAAAAGTAGTAGTAAGTTTAAGAGGTTGAAACCATGGATTTCAAAGAGTATTTGTATGCGAATCCAACAGAGGAATAAATTGTTTAAGCAAACCAAGTTTAGACCAATTAATGATCAATTCAAGCAGTATTACATTGCATTTAGGAATAAGTTAAGAAAAGACATAAAACTAGCTAAGATATCTTATTATAACAATAAATTTGAGAAACACAAGGGAAACTCAAAAGCAACGTGGGATACCTTAAAAGAATTAACCGGCCAAAAAAAAACTCATAGTAACTATATTTTAAATAAGAATGATCAAATAATTTCTGATCCTGAGGAAATTGCCAATGAATTTAATACATATTTTCTATCAGTTGTTAAGGAGGTAGTAGGTGTTTATTCTATAAATGAAGAATTTTCAAATTTACAGTATAAGAAAATTTTTACCGATTATCATGAAACTAATTCATTTGTGTTTGCACCAGTCCTAATTCATGAGGTTGAAAAGGTAATAAAAACCCTAAAAAATGGAAAATCTCCTGGTTTGGACGGGTTTAACTCTACAATGGTAAAGATTATATGCCCTGCAATTTCAAGTGTGCTTACGTTTTTAGTAAATTTAAGCTTTATGTCAGGAAAATTTCCAGAAAAATTAAAAGCAGCTGTTGTAATACCTATTTATAAGAAGGGCCCGAAAACATCTTGCTCAAACTTCCGACCCATATCTTTAATTTCAACGTTTTCAAAGTCTTGAAAAGATAATAAAGTTAAAAATGTTAGAGTTCTTAGATAAAAATAATTTTTTTTCAAAAAACCAATTTGGATTTCGATTAGGTCTAAATACAGAGGGAGCACTTCTACATTTTATGGATAGGATAAATATTGGTATTAATAATGGTGATTGTACTAGTGGCCTTTTTATAGACATGAAAAAAGCCTTTGATACTGTAGACCACAATATTCTGTTAACAAAGTTGTACAACTATGGTTTTAGAGGTGTAGTACACACATGGTTTAAAAGCTACTTAAATAGGAGACAACAGTGTGTAAGAATTAACAACAGTTTTAGCCAAATGGGGAAATAAGCTGTGGGGTTCCATGGGGTCAGTGTTAGGCATAATACTTTTTATTATTTTTATTAATGACCTATGTAATGGTAAGTTTAAAGTGTTACTGCTTTTGCAGACGACACACTGCACTTTCCTATGTGGAAAACTCATGGAATATTGTTCATCGGAATATAAACAGATTTAGATTCGCTTAGTTGGTGGTTTTACAAGAACAAATTAGTAAAGTACAGAAAAACCACATTCATAAATTTTCTCTCAGCAACAAAATATTCAACCAAGTAATGTTCTTTACAGATGTCCTAAATGTCTAGTAAAAGATAGTAAAGTATGTAATAATTGTTCGGAAATCACAACTAGCGAAAATATAAAGTATTTGGGAATAACTTGATAGCGAACTTAGTTGGAAATGTCATTTAGACATACTAAAAAGTAGGACTATTGCTAGTTTTAGATTATTTTATTTCTTAAAGAATATGTGCCCTCAAAAGGTTCTTAGATCTTTGTATTTTGCTATTGTGAATAGTAGACTGGAATATGGTATTTTATGTTGGGGGGGAACTTACCTCACAAACCTAAAGCCTTTGATAATGGTACAAAAGTTTTTTGTTAGGTCAATTTTAAGAAAAAATAGGTATGAACCTTCATTGCTTGCTTTTGTCATTAAAAATTCTTCCACTTAGAGCTCTGTTTGTTTTAAAGTCTTAAAATCTATTTTTCCGAAAAATTAGATTATATTTCGAATGAAAATACTTATAAATTAAAATTGAGACACGAACATGTTGCATGTTCCTAAACCTAATCTAACCTTACACAAAAACGTTTCAATTCATAGCACCAAGGATCTATAACCAACTACCAGTAGATATAAGCATGCAAAACAATATAATCACCTTCTAAGATCTGTAAGAAATTGGTTACTCTCTAGAGTGTAGAACATTTACTTGAAATTACAAACTAAAATCAAAATGTCTTTAGCCAACCAAAATGTGTGTAACCAAAACTCAGTGTTGTAGTTAGAGATTATTGTCTTGATTAGTTAAAATAAGTATTTGTTAAATAATTGTAATCATGTTTCATTTCTATGAGGAAATTAGTTTTGTTTTACATGTATTGTCCTAATAATGTTAATGTTTAGAAAGTCTGAGGAGCACAGTAAGTTTATATTTTTATTTATTGTTTACTTAGGACGACATTAAATTTTATCAATTGCTCCAGATCTCGTTTAGTTGTTTTTAGGATAAGGATGGAACCCCTAAACGGACAATCCTAGGGGCCCTATTTTTTTCTTTGCACTAGGTCAGCCTGTGGTAAAGTGAGTGAGTTTTCATGAGGAGGACAGTAATTATTTTGTTTTGTACTGTACTAAGAAGTGCTGTTTCTGTTATGTGTACACTGTAATTATTGTAATACCTGATTTTTTTGCAAAAGAAAAATAAAGAAATTTATTATTATTATTATATAAAAACATAAAACTTCCTTGTGAAACAACATACTTATTACTGCAATTCTTGTTCCATGTTCTTAGGGAAGAGTTATTATAGCACTACCATTTATAATAAAGTCATTGTTTAGAAAAAAAAGTACAAGTTTGATTTAATTTTCAAAATTTTGATTAGTATTTATTTATTTACTTTTATAATTTTAAAAGCTTTTATACAATAATTACTTGTTTGTTTCCTTTAATTCCATTAAACTAAGGTACCTGTCAAAGTACTGGACAAACATTTTTAAACATCTTGTTCTCATTTATATATGGAACTTCCATAACACTTTTCATTTTGAACTTCTTTTTGTAAATTAGTTATTGTTAGATATACAACTTTACTGAGTTTTAAGACTAAAATCTCAAAGTAAAAACTATTTGTTTAAACTACAAAATGATGGCTAGTGCATGTTGGACCCATTTATACAGGGTGAATTGCGTTGTCTTGACCCAAAATGAAACTATACAAAGCCCCCAGAGAGTTTAAAACACTTTTTCTAAACTTAAAGCTAAGCAACCTTTCTATCTTATGACTTTGTACCTTGAAGAAACTCCCATCTCTTGCTCTCGATTGTCCGTCCAAGTGGTGAAGACAGTTGCTGATCAGGAGATGCATTGAGCATGCACCAGCTAAAGTGTGCGCACATTCTGCTTTTCATCTTTGCATTAAATATACAAATGAAAATCGCAGTCTTTTTGAAACTCCATACAAGATTGGCAAAAAAATTAAACGAGGTTTGTATGTAAGGGGTTTCAAAAGTCTTCCACCTTAACTTTCGAACGGTTAAAATGTCAAAAGGCTGGGTCATCTTGCAACAAAACATTTGATGTCAAAATGATTACAATAAAATTGTGTTTTGACAATAATAAGATATACCATATACCACAAATAAGACCTTGTAACTAAATAACAGTAGTTGTTTAGTTTTAAGTATTCATACAATCTGCAATGCTATAAAATTATTTTTTCATAAGGTAGTTTTTAAGGTTTGTCTTGAGTTACGGTATAGTAAAAATTTGTGAGATTGAGAGTTTGCCGCCAAATGAGGTCAGAAATTGTCTATAAAATCAGTAATGTGCTTAAATTTACGACCCGTGTTTTAAAGCCATACAAAATAAAATATTAAAAAATGTTCAACTATCTGCTTTAATTGATGCTTAAAACGTTTACGTCATTTTACTCAGATAAAATACTGTCATTGGTATCGTTTGCAATATTTTAAAAATCAATAAGGATTATGGTTTAAAAACCAAAGAGCAACGTAGAGAGTGCAACTCTCTATCAGGTTCTAGAATAGTAAAAGTCATCCTTTCTTTACCATATGCAACAACTAGACAATATTTTTTGAATTAAATGTAGTTACCATGTTTATAATAACTGCTTTTAATACTTAATTTATAGGGCTTAGTATTGGTCTTCATTATTTCAAAAAATATATAATTGATAGTTCTTTTGCTAGTAAAAAACTGAAGTATAGAATTAGTCATTGACTTAGTTACCTTTCTGTCATCGCTAAGTTCCTTCAAGGTTTGTTATGATTGTGTTTTAAAAATTTACAGTTGAGGATTTCTAGTAGGGTCTCCACCTTTTCCAGTTTTATATGAGAAAGTGTAAAGTTATTTTTGAGCGGTTAAAATTGTATTTGAGTCAGTTTATTTAAGAATATATCATACGTATGTGAGGCAACGTCAGATCTATTTGAGAAACATAACTAGATGAGAACTGTCAGATGTACTACTAGAGAAGATACCAAATTTATTTGAGAGATATCAATTGTATTTAAGAAGATATGAAATGCATTTGAGAAGATATTAATATATTAAGAAGATATCAAATATATTTGAAGAAGATATCAATTGTATTTGAAGATATGAAATGCATTTGAGAAGATATCAATTGTACGAGATGATATGAAATGTATTTAAGAAGTTATCAAATGTTTTGAGAATATATCAAATGCATTTGAGAAGATATCAAATGCATTTGAGAAGATATCAATTGCATTTAAAAAAGATATCAATTGCATTTAAAAAGATATCTATTGAATTTGAAGATATCAATTGTATTTGAGAAGATATCAATTGTATTTAAGAAGATATCAATTGTATTTGAGGATATGAAATGCATTTAGAAGATATCAATTGTACTTGAGATGATATGAAATGTATATTTAAGAAGTTATCAAATGTTTTTAGAAGATATCAAATGCATGAGAAGATATCAATTGCATTTGAGAAGATATCAATTGCATTTAAAATATATCAATTGCATTTTAAAATATATCTATTGAATTTGAGAAGATATCAATTGTATTTGAGAAGATATCAATTGTATTTAAGAAGATATCAAATGCATTTGAGGAGATATCAATTGTATTTAAGATATCAAATGTTTTAGAAAGTGTCATCAAAATGAGAATAGTTATATTTTAGCAAATAGCGTCCCAATTGTCTGAAGCATACCTATCCGTGGTAAACAAACAGTATAAACACACGTTTTGGATAAGTTCTTTTGAATTGACAATGAACAGTTCAGTAAATTGTACAAAATTACACTCATAGTTCTGCGTTAAAACATGTGCTTCATAAACACTGGTGCAACTGGCACATCACAACAACATTAACCATTATTACTTCGAGAGCTGTGAACTATTTCCAGCGTTAACTCAATCAATCCATCTCATATCCTATACCACCAGATTGGCATTTCAGGCTCATGTCTTGTCCAAACTAAAGAAAATCAACAGTTTTAGTTTAGTATTTAAAACATATTGTAGAGAAATCACAGTTTATATATGTCCTTCTTGTTTTAAAAGTTTTTATAAACAAAATTTAAACTGAAGGTGTCTGACTCAAGTTTTATTAAACAGTGCAGACAATTTAAACCAGTATTTGGCTTAGTAGTATTCTCTAGATTTGTTAAGAGTTAAGGTTTTAGTTTAAAACTTAAATAGTGATTATAAAGCTAATATATCTTTATGTGATATGGGGAATTTAGAGTATAAATAAACAATTATAAAACATATAAACTATGAAATTAACACGAAACGTAAGAGTATATTATTGTTTTCTTGTTATGAACATTATTTGGGTATACAGTACAATCATGTGCTGCTATTAGAATATTATTTTCTTTTGAGTCCTTGCGCCTGTCCCTATGGGGCAGTAGACCAGAAACTTCCGGAGAGGTCGCTTGATCTATTCATGAGTAAAATTTGGTGTTGTGAAAATGTTACAAGAGGTTTTATGAGGGAATTACTGTATTCCATTTGAAGATTATTAATTACCTTGTATTAGGCCTGTAGATCCTACCGTTGTTGTAAATGTGGATGCGCATTTCGCCCCGCTTGTGGGCATCGTCAGCACTGTGTGTCCTTAACTAAAACATATGGTACACTATTTACACTAAATTATTGTCTTATACACAGGGGTGACGAAGACGCGGTGACGCACTACGCGGGTTTTTTCGTCCGGTGGCGTCTACGAAACATCGCGCTGGGGATGAATGGACTACTGGCAGGTTGGTGGTGAGCTGGGGTGCGGGGCTGGCCTGGGAAGCCCATGGCCGGTTTCTCTGCTTAGTGTCGTCTGTGGTGACCTACTTTCTAGCTGGCGTGCGAATTTAAAATTACTGTGTTCTTCATATCTTTTTTTTTGTTTAGTAGTGAGTTGGATCCGTGGGTGTCAATGTGTTTAAAATGGCATAACTTTCGTGAGATTTTGCTACGTTTGGTTATTGATTCGTTTGATGACTTCTAGTGATCAAGCCACCCGCTCACACCACCAACCTGCCAGTAGTCCATTCATCCCCAGTGCGCGATGTTTCGTAGACGTACCGGACGAAAACCCGCGTAGTGCGTCACCGCGTTCGCGTCCCTATGTATAAAGACAATAATTTAGTGTAAATAGTGTACCATATGTTTTAGTTAAGGACAATAAGTGTGCCGAGAAGCCTGTACGGGGCGAAATGCGCATCCACATTTACAACAACGGTGGGATCTACAGGCCTAATACAAGGTAATTAATAATTGAACTTTGGTCCTACACTGGGTTTCACTTCTAGTAATTTGAAGATTGTTGTAGACAATGGTAGCATTTCTGAGTTGGAAATTATTGGTTTCTCTAAGTCGTGTTAATCTTGTTTTTTAAAAACTGGAAAACGTCTTAATAAATTTTTAACCTAGGTACTTGAAGTATTTTAAAATAAGCTTGGCTTTCTAGCTTCAAATGAGAAAATCGTGATTATTTCCCCTTATATTTTTTTTACTCCTTTCAGAACTTCTAGGTTAGTAACCATACAACCCACTATAATTTCGACCTACCCTCGAGTTCAACCAATAGAAACGGCCTAATTCTATAACTTACGTGCAAAAAATTGGCCCCATCCTCGAAAGACCCCACTTTGACGCCTTGGCTTCTCCCTTGATTGCTTCTGAGTGCCTTCAATGCTGAAGCAGGCAAGTAAACACCTCTGACGTCACTGCGTCGTATTGATTGTTACACTCTAGGCACTAGCGCTAGTGGGGAACTCAGGGAACTGTTCACATTTCTGCGCGGGATTGTTTGAAATTCAAATTAAGTAGGTTTTTCATAGATTCTGAATTTACTTCTCTATGTTAAGAGAATTAGTCAACAAAGCAAGAACCCATCATTACCAGTGAAATAGTGGAGTATTGATTATTTCTCCGGTGGACGAGGGGTAGGTGGAAATCCAAGTTTAGCTTCTGTTTCAAAACATCGGGTCTAGTAGGAGTGTCTAGTCTGGCTCAGTTCTTTGAAGAGTCGCGCGAGCCGCCGACTTGAGAGAAATGGTAGTAGCAATATTCAACTTTGCTCCGCTCACTCGAAAAGTGGCAAAACATGGTTTCGTAGTCCCCTGTTTTCGACGCCGTTTATGTACCGAAACGTACAAATGCGGGTTTATATGGTAGGGTAGGAGTGGTTTTATGTTCCTTACAAACGAAAAGGCAAAAGCTGGCTGTGATAAA
Organism: Matsumurasca onukii; assembly: GCA_018831715.1. NCBI lineage: Eukaryota > Metazoa > Arthropoda > Insecta > Hemiptera > Cicadellidae > Matsumurasca > Matsumurasca onukii. The sequence continues at coordinate 8,260,526 of CM032058.1, read as the reverse complement.
TTACAATACACTTTTAAATAGCATCCTATGTTTAACCAACTTCGACACTTTTGCTGATATTGGCGCAATATTATTTAAAAAGTCATATTCATAAAGCGATACTAATGGGAGGTGAAAAGTTGTCACTGCGCCCGGGAATCGAACACGAGCGGATTTGGTGCGTAGCACTCACTATACCACTGAGCTAAGGCTACCCTCATTAGATGATTATTGTCTAATGATACATTCAGTAGGTCTAAATGTTGCGATCCAAATCGTACGCTGATGTGTCCCCGAAAATTTCTCACTTACAATGTTACTTTTTCGAGCTATCTTCTCATAACTCTCCAACACATTTTAATAAAGCTTCAAATAAACTTAAGTTTGATGTGACAATGATGATGGAGGGAGGGAGGCCGTGACCTGGATCCGGGTGCCAAGTAGGCTTGTAAATATTTAGAGTCGGACATAAATCAGATCTATCTTTAGACGCGGGAACGGGAAACAACTGCGCATACGAAGCATTACCAAAACTAATTGAAATCAATCGTTACTAATATATAAAAATGAGATGGTGTGTGTCTGTGTGTCTGTCTGTTCCTCAATCACGCAAATACCACTGGACCAATTTTAATGAAATTTTACAGGAATGTAGCTTATATACCTGGTTAACACATAGGCTATTAACATGTGTAATAATTTAATTACTATCAAGATGGCGGTCATTAATAAGACCTAGATGGCGGTCATTAATAAGACCTCTCTACATGTGAAAATTTATAACCTCAAACTGTCACTTAAAATTCTAGACAAACCATAACAGATATTTAATCAACCTCTTCACTCGCGGTGGCGAGACTGACTAAAAAATCCTGTCCGTCCGTCTGTCTGTAACGTTTTTAAGGCATATGGGACTGCTTATACCTCAAAATCGGCTGAAGCTATGGCGGTGAAACTTCGCCCCATTACTCAGTGTGACTTTAGCTATATATTATATACATACAACATCCATAAAATAAATAGCAAGGGATGGACCCTGAAAATGTTTTTAGGCATTTTGGACCGCTTATAAGTAAAAATCGTATGAAATTCTGGCGGTGAAACTTGGTTTAAGGGTTAAGCTAATCACACAATGTGTCGTTAGCTACATTTGATGTCAATATAACGACCTCAAAATAAATTGCAAAAGGCCTAAAAACGGCCGGAACGGCGGAGTAACTATGACTCTCACAAGGTAGCCAACACTTATAAGGAGAAGATGGTGAACTAACAGGCAAACTAAATGAGTTTTCAAAGGATATATAGGAAACTTTTTTACTTTAAATTTGTAGTTTTATTAAAATAGACGCACAGCAATGATAAGAAAGCCCCGAGGCGAAGCGCGGGAACTCTCAGCTAGTAAACCAATATTTTTAAACTTTATTGTGAAGCCTCTTTGAACAGAGAGAACCTAGTAAGATTACCTGTTCACTCCCAACACCGTAGTAACAATTTTTTACGACCACTCACCGTGCTTCGGAAGTAATATTTAAGCCGTCGGTCCATTCCATTGGCCGTTGGGCTATTAATTGATGACCCAGTCTGGGGCAAAGTTGGTCCTAGTTTGTAACAAGACTCCTCATCATCTATCAAAACACTCATCACACTCATCATTATTCTATATTCACCTTAAATTACCCACCAAGAGTGGTCCCCTGTGACTCAAGTGAACTTGTTAAGTGTTCGGTGTCGTGAGTTCATTGTGCGGACGATTTTAGGATTTCGCTGAAGTGACCACTGAGGCGGACCCTTAAATAATGATCTCCACTTTATTATGCTCTTAGGATGTCTGAAAATTGGTTGTGGAGTAGGCTACGTATTAAACTTGTCGTAAGGATCCTCGGAAAGCTTCTTAGTCCTTAAATCTATTTGAATTCGACGAATTGCCCCTACAGTAAAAAAAAAACACAAGTCAGTGAAGTCACTTTCCAAACAGCGCACAGTGGGTGTACTTCCGGGGCGCCCTCCGCCCTTTCGCCTTCACGCCGTTTGCTGTTTTGTGAAAACACATGTTAAGTGGGGAAAAGAAGAGATGCCTCTCCTATTCAAGAAAAGTTATTCAAGAAAAACTATCCAAAATCGCAAGCCTAAAAAAAACTTGCACCTGAAATCATTGACGGTTTTCGTGGCTTTTGAACGGGACAAGATACGAAAACGGGGTTAAAGATTCGCGTTCAGCGTATCAAGGCGGTTCCAAAAATGTGTAATTTGTCATTTGTCAGAAAAAGTGTTTCACAAAAACCGAGCCTTTGGTGTTTGTTTTTTGTGAAAAACACTTTTTTCTCAAAACCAGACAAATTATACTTTTGTAACCGTCTCGTTGCGCTGGACACGAATCTTTAACCCGCGATCTGTATCTTGTTCTGTTCGAAAAGCAATTCACGAAAACCAGCAATAACTTTAGAACAAGTTTTTCTTTATGAATTTTAAATACAGTTTAAAATTGGAATTTGTTATTGGAATAAGATATAGTAGTGGGGCATGAATATTCGTGTTCAACGCAACGAGGCAGTCTTAAAAGACTACAATTTGTCAGGTATTTTTATCATCCGAAATTGAACTTCCGACGGTTCAAGAAAGATTAAAAACCCTGACAAATTGTACGTTAAAAAATAAAACAGTTTCTTTAGAACATTTAAGTTTAAAATTTACATTGTTAAAATGATTTATTTTGTTCTGTTAACATGAATGATGTATAATATCAATATAATATAAATCCATCAATAAAATACAGAAGCAAGCAAAAACTGACACGCTTTAAACATACACAATTGTTTTGTTGTTGCGGTCTTCTTTGAAGGCGCTTTCTAAATACTGATTTCCTAAAATCTTTTGCAATAAAAGTATACTGATTTTTTCAAAATTGTGAACAGAGTTTGTGGAATTTTGCAGATTATACAGGGTGTCACAATCTTATATTAGTTCATTTATTTTTCAAATGCCACATAACAGAAAATATTCCAATTACAATGTAGCACTAATATTACGGATTGTCCATGTAGCCAAGTAGCTAACTCACATACTATTACACAATTCTTAATTATGAAGTTTGATGAGCTGAGTTAAGAATAGCAATAACATGTGTAGCAGAACCAGATTGTACTTACAGAAGTAAGTTGAAAATGTCTAGTTACATTTTTTTATGACGGCTTAATTTAGCCGTAATCCGCTGTTTGTAAATTTTTGAACATACAGCAATTAATAATTCAAAATCTTTAGGCCACATTTTGATCTTCAACTTCAAGTCACAATGCCGTGAAAAAAATTATACATTATTTTCCTATGCGTAATTTGTTTAGCTTATCTGTTTATTTATTGTTAAACCTACATTATTTTTAGCTTTTAATCTTTTTTAACGCTTAAATTCTACTAATGTCATGTAAATGTCGTTTAAGACAAAGTGAAGAGTACTGTGTGTAAATTAATTCTAAAATATTGAAGCAAATAAATAAAAACAAATTTAAATAAAGAATAAAGATTCTCTTCTGTTCAAATGTATACTGTAGTAAATTGAAATTTTAAAGTAATAGTGTCCGTGTGTTAGACAGCACTTGCTGGTGCTTAAGTAGCTAGTTGTGCATAATAAAAATAGCAGAAAAGTTACAAAAATATAAAATTGGACGATGCTATATACTATAATTAGAGTAAAGAAAGGCTAAATCTAACCCCCAAACGGTGTAAACGCGACTTACCCAGACCTCCCGGTATGCGCCTTCCATGGTCAAGGTTGGAGCCTTATTGGAGGAGCCAGTCCGCCCCGGTGTACCGACAACAAATCTATAATTCGTCACATTTCCCACGTAGCCTACGTCGCAAAGTAAATAAAAGCCTCCGGTTACCAGCTGAATGGTTACGGAAATAGCGCTTTGAGTTGGCGTGCTGAGGGAAGAGACGTTCACAGACGAGAGAGATCAGTGTAGAGATCAGCACAGAAGAAGCAGCAACAAGCAAGATGGTGTACGAGAGCGACTTCTACAACCCGCAGACCTTACAGTCGACCTAACATCACCTCGTACTCCGTCACGGTGAGTGTAAACTTGCCTTGGGTAGAGTGTACGGACCATAGGGCACATAATAACACTAGAGTGGCTAGGCGTGTTGTTCTTGTTTGGGAGTAGCGTGGAGTACTTTGATATCATGTTTGACGTCGTGTTCGATTTTTGAGGTTGTGATAGTAAAGAATATTCTCTTTCTATCTGTGTAAAATATAGTTCAAAAAATAAGTTCAAAATCGGGTTTGAAATCAAGAACGACGTAATTTTGTCAGCATGTACATAAAATAAATCATTAGTGCTCGCAAATTTTAATAAAGACGTTCTATGTCACCTGAGATATGTTTATTTCTCATTCCATGAACAGCTAATTTCCAAAACTGAACGTCTTTACTATTTTCAGTTTTCTTCGCGCTTTCAGAAGAACAACACGCCTCCCCTATCTTACAGTACAAAATATACTTACAAGTATTTAATCTGTTCGGACACAATACAATTAAATCCTCACTACAACACAATCCAAACCTCTTCCGAAACAGAGCCACAATGGTAGCTTTTAGATAACACAATAACACAATGTCAATAACACAGCAGCTGAAAACCAACTCAAATACACTTTCAGCGTTTCGAGTCCCAGTAAAACAAAGTTAAATATGAACATACAGGGTTTCCGAATAACAACACTCTTCTGTGTACCTTAGTAACCTTACAAAACTTATCAGCTGATATTTAGGAAATGATATGCGGTTTTTAGAAACACTTTACATTTGTGAAAAAATAAAAATCGTAAAAGGATAATCATTGATTTTAATAGGTGGCCGGCCATTGATTTTGTAATCAAGATTTAAAATGTGAAATAACAATTAATTTTGACGAAAGTACAAAATATTGTTTACCTGTAGCAGTCTTAATAGCTCTATGCTTCCAGAGAAGATCTTCTACTTTAAAGTAAATTTTCTAACATGAATATATTTCGAACTTTTCAGACATATCAAGAGAAAAACTACTCCCATTTCGGGCGGTTGGGAATCTCCACCCGTTTTCAACGCCTTAAAACTTAATAAATATACTTTAATTAGGAAACGTAGGGTAGTTTTTCTCTTGAAGTCGCTGAAAAGTTGGACATATTTTTTTGTAAACTAATCACTGTCACTATCATGACTTTTTCCTCTAGGGCTACAATAGCCTACATTAACTAGTTTAAAACATCGTTTGTTGTTTCTACTCCATTTTTTAACACTTTCCCTCAAAATAGTCCGTTAAAATGTAATTCTTCCGGTAAAATATACATGTGAAATTTGACACTGGCATGAAAAATAAACAGTGTGATAGTTATTTCACGCTTAAATACAATTCTAGCCGGTGCCAAACCGTTGAAAGTATGCGATGGGCTTAGTTCCAAAGGTTATTGTATAACGTAACACAACTTGTATTTAAGTAGTCAGTGACATAGCCATTATTATGTTTTGAAGAGGATATTTTCATCTTGTTGATTTTAAAAGGTTTGCTTGGTTTTAAAATCTCGACTTATATTCTTGAACTTTCATAATAAACATGCGAAACGAGTATATTGACTTCATAAACGAGCGCGATTCGTTTGCGATTCAATTTAAAGTTAAATTTGCCGACTAAAGTATTAATTAAACGAAGAAATTATTATTTTTTTCACAAAATATAACCTCAATCGAAACAAAATAACTACACTTTTTTCGACACAAAACAACACTTGATTCTTAACATTATGACATTAACATTTCATGTAGAAAATTGATTGGGAGTATTTGGTATATTATGAACTAGTATAATATTAGTGTTTTTGGTCTACGTTTTATTGGGTTTTCTGTGCTTGCATTTCAATGTTTTAATAAGTTGTAATGAATAGAGATTAGTTCAATTTTTGTTGACTAGAGATTTTATCAGAAGTTCCGCAAACTCAAAAGAACCACGAGATTTGAGTAACAGATACCCAATGAAGAACTGAAATATTTTTCTATAAAGCGATGCTATAAAATATGCTTTACCATTTGCGTTGTTTCTTATGCTAAATATCAAGACAGTATTAAAATAAACTCCAGATTTCAGCCACGATACATATAACTGTAATATTTACGTCACGAGACAGGGTCTCTTGAAAAGGTTCGTTTCTTTGGTAAAGGTATCATAACATTGAGATACTTCCATTACTTTTGTATCTACTACTTAGTCACAGAGAGATATTCCTCTTGCAAGTTCTCTTCTGTTATAAGTGATGGATCTTTTGTGACTGGGGAATATTTGAAGGCTTGAGACTCCGCATTCCCGTACCTACGGTGGCGGTTGCCAAACTTTCAAAATTCTTGGATACGTCAAGTAGTATTGAAGTGAGTAGAATTGTGCAATAAATTTGCGTTCTTCGCATGAAACTACCCTTCATCACTTGAAACATTCGCAGTTGCATCGCTCACTCGAGACATAAACGTGGCGTAAATAACTGCGGAGACTGGGGACTTCAAACATTTAGTGAAGTACTTTCCTTCAAGACTGACTTGATGATGTCCCACTTGAAAATTATTAACCATCTGAATGAATAAGTGCAGAAAGAAAGAAGGAAATTTGAGGAGAATCCCACCTAAATCCAAATAGAACTGTCATGCTCACTTCAGGGTTCGATTGTCCATCGAAACCCAACTTTGTTGTAGAACTTTAGGAAAATTCACGTGAAACGAGGAAAAGGAGGATGTCCTACCAAAGCCAACATGAAGACCCAACCTATTCAGAATCTTAAACCCACAGATAATAGAGCGTCTACAGAGATCAAGTGGTGTAGAAAGTGTCTCGAGGTTCCATCACCACGCGCATGATAGAACTTAGAGATTATTTTAAGGTGAAAATGGGTTGATGGTGAGTGTGATGAGTGTTTTAATGGATTATGAGAGTCTTGTTCCAAACTGGGGCCGACTGTTCCCTAGATTGGGTCATTTAGTATCCCGAACTTCGAATCGATGGTTATGGGAATCGTGCGGAGTTTAAAATCGGAACAAGAAGGATAATGTCCTACCAGAGATCACAGGAATACGTATATAGAAAGCGTCTCGAAACTCCATCACCACGCATGATGGAACTTTGATACTTTGATTTGAGACACTGACCACTCCTAGAGGGTATATTAAGGTTGATATGAGATGGACTGTGAGCGTGATAAGTGTTTTGCTGATTATGAGGATCTTGTTAAAATAAATAAATAAATAAATAAATAAATTGTTTATTGCGTAAACATTGAACATGTTATGCAATCGTCAATACTGTAATTTAAAAAGCTAAAATTTTCCATACATTCTACCATCGAAATCCCAATCAGACATACATTTTTGGCATTCACTCTCTCTCATTCATTCGAATTGTACCACTCTAACCCTAAGTGTGTTCCGCGTTTTCCCAGTCATGTGCCATAAACTCGTTGGTGCTATAAAATGCTTCTGCGGTCAAAACCTTTTAGACGAGCTTTAAAAGCCTTAAGCTCTGGGGCACTTTTAATTGAATTTGGCAACCTGTTGACGAGTTGAACTCCTACCTGAGAAGGTAAACGTTCATAAACTGCCGTTCTGTGTCTCCCAGTTCGGTAGTTTTCCCTGCCTCTAGTTTCATAAGAGTGAATGTCACTTCCTCTTACGAGACCGCATTTTGATTTGAAAAAAATACATGTTTCTAAAATATAGAGGCAAGGTAGTGTCAACAATTTCAATTTTTTGAATGCTGGTCTACACGACTCTCTCCATTGCAATTTTGCAATGGTTCGGACTTTTTCTGGAGAATGAAAACTCTGGCAAAACTTGATTTTGAGCATCCACCCCACAAAGCCAATCCGTAGGAAAGGTAGATTACTCCGTAATACGCCGTCATCAGTACCTGAATTGGGCAGTATTCGGACAGTTGCCTCAAAACATAAATGCCTGAGGCTAATTTTGAACAGACATTGTCTACATGGCATTCCCAGGTCAGACCTCGGTCGAGGTGTATCCCCAGGAATTTTGCTGAGTGGACCTCTTCGATCTCAGCATCGTCCAACATAACTGTTGGAATGCTATCTGAGACCGCCTGTCGCAGACAAAATTGTATAAAAGTTGATTTTGTTGGATTTGTTTTGAGATTGAGCTCATTGAAATGCTGAATTGAATTGTTGAGCTCAATAAATGAAATAATTTCCAATTGTTGGTTTGAAGATGCTTTGAAACAGAGAGTCGTGTCATCCGCGTACTGGACAAGCTGTCCGTTCTGTACCGATGAACCAACGTCGTTGACATAAATCAGAAAGAGAAGCGGACTGAGTATGGAGCCTTGTGGGACCCCATAGTTCAGCCACTCCTCCCCCGATCTAACGTCAGATATTCCTACAAATTGTGATCTATTACTGAGATACGATTCAAGCCACTTGAGTGGCACTCCTCGTATCCCGTAATATTCGAGTTTTTGAACCAGTGTGACATGATCAACACAGTCAAAAGCCTTTGATAAGTCAAGGAATACACTGAGTGTAGTTTCTCGACTTTCAATGGCTTCTACTATCATCTCGACTAGACGGACGACTGCGTCTATTGTGGATTTTCCACTTTGAAACCCGAATTGGTTTGAAGATAGTAGTTTGTGTTTTTCTAGGAAATTCGCGATTCTGATTAGAAACACCTTCTCAAAGATTTTGCTGAAGGCTGGCAAGATTGAAATCGGGCGGTAATTCTGAGTTGAAAACGGGTCGCCCTTTTTAAAGATTGGAATGACTTTTGCAATTTTGAGAGAGGAGGGAACTGTTCCACAGTGAAAAGAGAGATTGATTAAGTGTTCAAGTGGCTTCAACAAATGCTTTGAGCACTGTTTGATGAGCCACGTTGAAACATGACTTGAATCGTTTGTTTTTTTTGAAGAGAGATCTCTTATCACTATAGCAATTTCCTCCTCTGTGACCGGAGTCAGAGCCATGGAAGCCGTAGGACTCGGTATTAATGGGGGAGCGGGCTGGTTCTTGGCCGGACTAAGGCCTTGATCAGCTCCGACCGAGGAAAAGAATTTATTGAACTCTTCAGCAACCCTGAGGGGGTCGCTGAGTTGTTCACTGCCTGTGTTGAGTTTGATCTGTTTGTTCGTTTGTTGGGTTTTATTGTTTATTATGGCCCATGCGGTTTTCGATACGTTTTTAGACGTGAGCAGTGCTTTTGAGACATCGTAAGCTTTTGCAGCTTTGATGACTTTTCTATAAACTCGTCTATAATTTTGAAAAAACAATTTAAATTCTAAATTTGATGTGTGCTTTTTAATTTCGGAGTAAAACAATAATCTTTCTCTCGAAACTAGAATACCTTGGGTAATCCATTTGCACTTTTGATTTCTCGGTTTTGTTGCTTTTCTTTTAGGGGCAGCTCACGTCGAGGTGGAATTTAAAGGTTTGTTCGAATTTTGAAACTGTTTCTCTACGGGATCTCCAAAATTTAGAAAACTCCATTCCTCTTGCAGAAGCAATTGGTTGAGGAGCGCGATGTTTGGGCCTTGTATCTCTAACTGTTTTTGCGTTAAGTGGATCCCTGGGCTCATGACCACTGATTGTGATCTGCTGGCCATAGTGGTCTGAAATTCCTGTGTTGATCACAGTCACCCTTGTGTCAGTCAGATTGGTGACAATGTTGTCAATGGCAGTTGCTGAGTGGTCGGTAACCCTCGTTGGCGAGTTCACCGACCAGACAAGGCCAAACGACTTAAGCAAGTCATCAAACAGTTTTGTCATTGGGTTACTGACGTCTAAAACGTCGATATTGAAGTCCCCCATTATGACAAACTGGTGACCGTTCTTTGACAGGTCGGACAACAATTGTTCAAATTTTGTCAGAAAAGAATCTTCGTTCCCGCTGGGAGATCTGTACAGTCCGACGACTGTCAGATTCGATAGGGACGTTTGAAGTTTTACCCCAGTCACTTCGAAGTGCTTGTCTGTGGAGTCCGTAAGACTGTAAGGGGTATAAGAGAATTTTGTTTTTAAAAAAATTGCTACTCCTCCTCCTTTGGTGGAGGTGCGGCAATGGGAACTAGCCAACTGATAATTTAGAATTTTGAAATGGTCAACGGTGCTGTTGCTAAAACCGTGTTCGGTTACAACTAGCAGATCGGGATTGAGCTCCTCGCACATGAGAGTTAACTCATCCCCCTTATTTGTAGCGATTTGTGCATTTTGGTGCACAAATGCTAACTGTATTTTGTTGTGTTTCCGGGTTTGTTGATTTTTGTTGGCTCTGTTTGTTACTGGGCTATGAGTGGATCCCTAAAAAGAAAGGTTGTTGATTGTTTGTGGATTCAGTTCAATGTTCGTTCGACGCACTGTTAGCTGTTCTGGAGTCCCCTGGGCCGATCCCCTGATGACAGCTTCCGAGTAGGTCTCATGCTGCTGTGAGACTGGAGAAGATGGTCCTTGCCTCCGCGGAGTGGCTGCAGCGTTCTTGGGCAGACATCTCTGGTGTTGGCGAGGCGGTAGACGAGAGAGCTCCTTGACGATCACATCCGCCAGGACAGCCTTGCCCGCTGCATTCAGATGGAGGCCTTGGCGGGTGAAGTGTCTTCTAGCCAGATCGCTGAGGTCCAACATGTCTGCTCTTTCGTGGCGGTAGCACAGCTCGCTGATAAAGTTGTTTACCAGGGTGACGGACTCGTGGACAGGACTGGCGGGGGGAAGGTCACATCTCCGTGGCAGTGGAGACACCAGGACTCTGGAAGTCTTCGTGCACTCTGTAATTATCTTTTCCAGGTGTTCAAAAATGATGTCTTCCCTCCCGGCAGATACGTCGTTCGTTCCGGCGATGACTACGTAGGCATGGTTAGTTGGCGGGGTGGTAGTGCTGGGGGCAATCTCGAGGAGACCAGCTCCAGGCTTGCATACTCCGGTGACTTGGGTTTCCCGGGTTACTCGAGATGACAGGAGTGCAGCTAAGCCTCTACAGTGGCTATCACCTATCACAGTGACAGTACGGAGTGGAAGTTTTACTTTTTTGCAGTTTCTGTTGTATTGTTTGGGGGTTTTTGGTGGCTTTAAATGCTGCCTGTTGTTTGTGTTCTCAGTGTTGCTTTTCTTATTTCTTTTTTTCTTTGAAACTACAATTGTAAAATCGTCATTGTTTTTATTATTTTGTGTAGTGGATCCTAGGACATCAAATCTGTTTGTTAATTTCATTGTGGATGCGGAGGGTACTGATATTGTTGGTGCAGTGTTTGTGGAAAGGGGAGTGAGTTTTAGAATTCTAATATCTTCTTCTAGAATTTTTATTGATTGAATCATATTCTTTATTTCTTCTTCCAATATCTTACATTTTTTGCACGGCATTTTAAGTAAATCTATATCTTTTAGTAGTTGTTCAATCGTATTCTGGTGTTTATCTATTTGATTTTCTAGAAGGGGTAGTGGCTGAGTCGGTGTGCATGGTGAATCTTTAATTTGAATGAGTTGGGATTCAAGTTCAATGGATCTGTTTGTCAGCGCGTTGGTTTCATATTCTAGCTCCGCCACTCGCTGGCGTAAAAGAATTTTCTTTTTCTAAACAGTTGAATCTGGGCGGGGCTGGAGAGATAGTGGTGTACGGTGACAGCAGCTCTGTCAAGGTAGGTGTTGGGGCGTGTGCGGGAGATGCTGCTGTATCGGAAGGCGTAGGAGAAGAGATGTTGTTGTCGGGCTGTTGTTTCGTTGTTGCTGTTGGAGTGTTGTTTGGTGATGTAGTCGAATGAGTTGTGGTGTGGTTGTGTGATCCAGAGGTACTTCGTAAAGTTTTAAAATCGTTGCTGGTTTTTATTGCAGCAGTACACTTTAAGGATGTACAACGCCATCTTACGTCTCCATCGACTAGCGTTCGGTCTTTCCTATAACTATAATTTTTGTATTTTATTCCTGTATTTCCTCTAGCAGTTTGAAATGTTTTGAGTGTCATGTTCCGAAGACAGTGTGTAGAGATATGCTGGCAAGGAAGATTATTGTATCTCAGTCGTTATCAGTCACCGGTCGCGTTATCAGTCTGATGAGTGGCGCGACGCAGCGGAGGTCAAGGTCAACTACTGCAGAATAAGTTAAATACAGAATCGTAGTCCGATCCGGGTCTGAGTCAAGTAGAGTAGCAGGTTGAAGTTCCTAACCTCAAAATTACACGTAAAGTTTAGTAGTCTAGATTCTTCCTAATAATAAGATTTAAGATACAAACTGAAGCTGGAGCGTGGCTTAAGTCTATTTAACAGTCAAATACACACTCACATTCATCACTCGCCTTCTAGAAACATCAAGAAAAGTATTAAACTGTGGAGCACATTGTACGTGTAGTGACACTCAACAAGGCCTAACAAGGCAACTGTTACAAGCAGTTGTTACAAACTGGAGCCGACTGTTCCTCAAAACCGAACCGATTGCGATTGCTATCGATGGTTTTAGCAATCGCCGAACACATAGAGAGGAAGTGCGCATTTGGAGCGATCGCGCTCGGTGATGGATTTAGTGACTAACCACGAAATAGACCTCTGTAGAGCTCCTATTGTCTGATCAAGCACAGAAAGATCATTGTGTCAAACAGAATCAGCCATTGATGGATGAAGTTGGCAATATTCAGGTTGTTTGGCCGGTGCACAGTGCACTGACTGCGGGAGAGTTGGCTGAGTTCTAAAGCGTGATCTTGGCCTCTGAGTTTGTATCTTGGAACAGCTCTCCCTCATTGTGTACGAGAGCAAACGTGATCAACACCAGAGATTACGTTCTGTTCTGGCCTCAGTTGAATAGGAAAAAGAAGAAATACCTACATTCTGCTGTCAACGGCATGCGACTCTCACACCCTTAATAATGGGCTGACAAAGACAGTTGATGGAGTCTTTGGGAAGCAAATGAATAGGTCCTTCGACGCACTTACCGAGAGGTTTGCAGAGAAGGTATCCATGAGTTACAGTAAAATCAAATACCTGACGAGAGCGAGACTTTCAATAGGGATAGTAAGGGCAGCCAGTACATGCATTCAAAGAACAAGAAGAAGATTTATGTCCGGACAATGTTTACTGTGCTTCTAATAGCTTCCCAATGACCATCGTTCCCATAATCTTTCCTTGTCACTGTTTAAATACCTTTAATTATTATTTTATTTCAAACTTTGTACATAGTGTTTGGAAAGTCTTGGTATTTACCGTTGTTGTATACGAGATACTGGCTGTATTGGAGAGCTTTCAAAACGTACCCCAGACTAAGAAGTACATCTAAGAGTGACTTTCTACTTTGACAAGCTCTAAGAGTTGGAGAATCTAGCTCAAAAAGTGTATAATTGGTAAATTTTAATAATTTTGGAATTGCATGTAACGTTTGAATATTTTTGAGCAGCTGTTCGTTAGTTTTGGGCGATTTTAAACAATCAAACTACAGTACTACCATAAGCATGTAAAATATTGTTTACCTTTCATTTATATCTGGTGGTATATTTTCTTTAGATCATCGAATGGAAGTCGAAAGTTCTTTTATTTATTTTTTTGTTATACAGCCAAGACAAAGTATTGATAAAATCACACTACAGTCTGATAGGAAGTATAAAGTGACTATAATCCACAGTCTTACTTTGACCGAGACTGGTGACGTGGTCCTTAATCCAGCTTCACGGAGGTCAGGTTTTGAGGATGATATAGGTCTAAAGCGGCTCAGATAGTCTCAGTGATCATCTGATGATACCCGCATCAACTCACACCATCGTTTAGACATATCAGACCATCACCTGCGTGGTTCGGAAGTCACGTTAAGCCGTTGGTCCTTGTATTTCCATTGGTCATTGGGCTATTAATTAATGACCCATTCTAAGGAAGAGTAGTACCTCATAACTCATTACTACCACTCATCACACTCATCCTTCACCACATATTTGCCTTAAATACCCTCATGAGAGTGGTCGGCATCTCAAATAGTGATACAGTGATATACAGTATTCACCTTTTGAGTTATTCTTTTATCTAATAAAGTCAACATGAAGCTCCAATGCCCAAAAATAAATCAGTTTTGGATTTTCATCAACATGTCTTTCCAAGTACGTAAACTGAATTTTATTAGCAAACGTTTACCGCCGTTACAAAGCCGCAAAGTCCACACTGGCGGTGCACGCTGCAAAGCGGTGCTGGAGAGCTAGATATAGCCTCGTGACGTCACGTTCAGCCTCGCACCACCCCGGTAACCCGACACCAGCTGCAACAATCTGTCAAAATCCGCACAAGTCAATAACAACAAGTGTCAACTCACTTTGTAATGCACAAAGTGGTGGCATAGTGCACAAACACTGCACTATAGATTTCATAGATGAAAACTGAATACTCGTGACGTCATGAATATACCACAGAGTATAAAGACTGCTGCTCAGCTGTTTTATCACCTGAGTTTTTGTATTCATACTTGTTTAACGGACCCGTGTGGCGGGCGTAAATTGGAGCTCATCTCCGTTAGCACGAGTTCGATCCCCGTTGTCACCACTTACATTTGTAAAAAGAATATACGGTAATGTTAGGCAAAGGTAGAGAGAACTGTGTACTTCGTTCCTTTAAGGGTGGTCACCTCAGAGAAAGTCTGATTTCGCCCGCCTAAAGAACACACGACACCGCGCACGTACAACAACCGGCTACGTTGCAACTGGCTAAACAACGGGCCTTCTTTCAACTATGCGGCCTAACTGTCAAACAGTGTTTGCACCCTTAAACAAGAGAAGCCTTTTTACCTTTTTTACTACGAAAACAACGATCAATCACGTTCTTAAGTTTGTGGGTTTAGACGAACTACACTCTAACATTTAGCTGATTAGCGAGTTTCCTTGGGAAAATGGCCTATTCATGCCGTCAGCATGGTAAGACCCAGGCCCGGGACACTGAAATGAGCACCAATCCTGAATTCCTGACCTCCCGAACACACTTTTCAATGTTGTAAATATCTCGATCTAGTTCGTTTGCAGGGGGGGGGGAGTTTTCACCAAAAAACGTTTAAAATAAATAAGTTTTAGTTATTCATCGATAAGTCTTGAGCGAACAGCCTAGTAACGCTCGTGACAATAAAGGACGAAGCGAGGTCTAAGGCCGAAGCGAGGCTGTGAGCGTAGATAGAACTAAATTTAGTATATTTACAATTATATACAATTTTAACATTGCATAAATGCTTCTAACTCTAAATTTTCTGAAGTTTTACAACTACACGGGCTTGTTATGAATTTAAATTATTTATAGTTTAAAAATGTGATAAACAAATTCATGCTAGAACCACGAACGGCTACCTCCTATACGTCGGTACATTTCGACTTATGGGACTCAAATAAAATCATACGGACGTTCTACTTGTAAAAGACAATAAAAGGGTTGAATCTGTGTCACTGTGCCTGAACTTTGTAAAAGAAATGAAACAGAGATCTGCGGAGAATTACTGGGTGAGTCACAGAATCAGAAATAGACATTTGCATAGAGTAGTATTCCTTGCCCCCACCCAGCTTTCGCCACAGAGAAACTGAAAACTGGGTCAGAAAACTGCTACGTTAAAAGTATAAATTCGCTCTAATATTCAACAGGATGAAGAGTACTAGATAAGTATTACATCAGTAAGTCTGTAGTTTTCAACTCTGAGATACACGCCTAAAGAGATACACGTGTTTTTAAGAACATGCCTACAGATATTTGGCAAAACTATTTCATAATTTTATGAATTTTTAATCATTATGAGGTGTATAAAGACAAATACGTATACGTGTGTTGGTCGGTTCATACGGTTCTAAAACCAATTTTGGAGTTTTCACCCTAAAGAGATACACGTGTTTTTAAGAACATGCCTACAGATATTTGGCAAAACTATTTCATAATTTTATGAATTTTAATCATTATGAGGTGTATGAAGACAAATACATATACGTGTGTTGGTCGGTTCATACGGTTCTAAAACCAATTTTGGAGTTTTTCACCAAAATAATTTCAGTCGTTACTATTATCACCCTCTTCCCAATCCCAATTTGTTAAAAACACTCTAAATATTTTGTAAATAGTAGTATTAAACTGGTAGCTTTTTAACGACTAGGCCACTGAGAGAGTTTGTACGGTCGGTTCTGACGGTTCCAGAACTAATGTTGGAGGAACAATTTTTCAAGTGAGAGGGGTGTTCCAAAATAATTTCAATCGTCACAATTGCCCCCAATTTGTAAATACTCTGTAAATAGTAGTCTTAAACTGGTCGCTTTTTAACGACTAGGCCACTGAGAGAGTTTGTACGGTCGGTTCTGGCGGTTCCAGAACCAAAATGTAGGAACAATCTTTCATGCGGGAGGGTTTTTCCAAAAATAATTTCAACCGTCACAATTGCCCCCAATTTGTAAATACTCTGTAAATAGTAGTCTTAAACTGGTCGCTTTTAGCGACTAGGCCACTGAGAGTTTTACGGTCGGTTCTGGCGGTTCCAGAACCAAAATGTAGGAACAATCTTTCATGCGGGAGGGTTTTTCCAAAAATAATTTCAACCGTCACAATTGCCCCCAATTTGTAAATACTCTGTAAATAGTAGCATTAAACTGCGTTCGCTTATTAACCCCTGAGTGCGTGTGTTGGACGGTTCTAACGGTTCTGGGGTCGGTTTCAGAGGCGGGAAGTCCCCTGGCATCTCTGCCCCACAGTGCCGCGCCCCAGCCAGGTGCCACCCCCAGAGACTGCTTTCGGGCGCACTGCCCCCACCCCCTGGGGCCCTGAGGCAATGTTCCCTCTCCCACCATCGCATCAGCTTCTCCACCATACCTTTCGTCTACAGATACTAACTACACAAACAAGTTACAAATTTAGTAATGTTAAACATTAGGTTAGGATTGCTTTAGGCGTTTATTACACGTGAGCTTGCATTTATTGTAGGATATTTGGCTAAATGTTAGGCGATAATTAAAATTCCATTATGTTAAGCTTTAGTAGGCAGGTAAAGTTTGAAATATGTTGCCTGAATGATAATTTATGGAGTACAAATTAATAAATGCTTGTTATATTATTTTTATACGCTAATAAATATTTAGATTTCTTGTAAAATTTCGTTTTTATTACCTAAAAGTCTTTTTAGTGTTACTGTTTTACTAAGAAGTAAAACAAAAATGGAAGGTTGATTCATTTAAGTACTTTTACCAAAATAAATTACCACTTTCATAAACCTTACTTTTTGAAACTTTTGTTGTACTAAACATTTTTAATTTACACTAAATAACTAAACAAGACTCCTAGTTAATTGGAGTTGAACAAAACTAATTGGTGCAAAACATGTGGACTGCGATTGAACAGTTATTTTGCTAATTAGATTTGCTAATTACTGATTTAAGTGGTTCACATGTAAGTTGACAGTTAATTACTTATTTATAGGTTAATTCAAATATTTAGATGTTTATTTGAAATAAATTTGTCATACTGTACATAATTATTAAATATTTATCCTCAATACTCCGTTATTATTGTATTGGCAATAACAAAGTCGCGAACGGCAAACAAAAGTATTCCCTCGAAAGGTCCTTTTGGCCTCGATTTTGCTGGTTAACAAATTTAACTTAGAGATTTACAAAGTGGAAAACGGGCAACATGTTACCTGTTCAGTGACCATATGTACTGTATAAAAGCCATTTGACTTGAGAGGTGTTGGGAGAAGGCTCAAACCGCTATAAGTTTTGTTCTATGGATATAGAAATGAATAGCTCTAGTGTTCCTATGAGGATTCGCTAAAACCCGATCTACGAGTATGAACGGATTGTTTGTATTATAAATAATAAAACTTGTAGATAATTTCATGCCACACTAACGATTTTTCATCAGATTGAAGATCGGATCACTCGTTTAGGCGCTAGCGGACAAATAGTGAAGACGTACACGGCCCATTTTGCTTAATTTCACCCCTCAAAACAACCCTTAAAATAGAATTTTACAAAACCGTTTCTTAGTGGGTGGTTTTGGGCTACCACAAACAGGTGTGCAAAGTTTCAACTCTTAGGCCCAGTAGTTTTGGCTGTGGTCTGATTATGAGTCAGTCAGGACACTTTCTTTATATATATAGATGTCAATATTGCCAAACTAGCGCCCATCAAACATAGAGCAATAGGAAGGCATAATTTTGAGCCATCACAAACACTTTAAAATAAACACATTTTCAGTAAATTAACTACTCTTTGTCTATTTGTCGGTTCGGCCTTGACACGGTAAACACGCAGTACGCGAGAGGCTGGGGTTGCCAGAATCTCGGCATGATCGGCAGTGTTGTCGCAATGTTGACAAATCAGCTGTGAGCGGTCGTGAGTGTCAGCTGATGTCAGGTGCCAGCTGATCATGTCATCCGTCACAACAACGTCGTCTGTTAGCTAGTAAATATAGATACTCTGTGGCCACTGGTCAACTGACTGATCAAGTGCATCGTTTGAAATCTTAGTTGATATATGTAAACGAGGACAAATTTATAAAGGAGCTAGACTGTTGGTACTACCAATTTATACGTCAAGAGTTTGAGGTTACGAGGAGTATTGACACCACATCTTATTTGCATGGATTCATAAAGAAGGAGAACTTTAAGGGTCCTCCTCAGTGGTCACCTCAGAGAAAGCCCAAATTCGTCCGCTCACAGAGCTTGGTTGTTCTCGGCCAGTCAACAAGCTACTGAGGATGACTCTCCACAGCGAAGTCGAAACGTTTAGCAGTAATTATATTTCAACTGTGACGCGGTGTAAACCGAAGCCTTAGATCTTAGCAATTTTCAAAGTGTTTAGGTGCGAAATATGTTATTATTCTGATCATTATTTCTGAGTTTGAATTTAGTTTCAAAACACTTTTGTAAGGGCTAGATTAGCGTTTATATTTTAATTAACTTTGGAAGAATAATGGTGAAAATAGGAAGACAGATAAATCTTGCTTTGTTTGATGGATTGTGCTGGTGTAATTTTATATTCATTGAAACCCTCGCTCCTGTTGTAGCTCCACTCTCTTTGCCGTGAACGTAAATAATGCAGAACGAGTTTTGGTCCATCCAAATTTAATGCAAAATTATTCATCCGTATCAGAGAAGTTTCATCGAATATCATAGCCTACTTAATTGTGATATTACTAGAACACATGGTTCAAAATACTTGTTACTATTTCAGAAGATAATGACATATCTTCTAAATGATGTTTTAAAAGGTTTATTGAAATGCAAGCACAATTATAAAACCATAGAACTTAGTTGCTTAATTAAGATCAATATGGGGGTGTATATGATTTGTACTTATGTTTCAGGTGGGTTGTTTTTTTATAAATACTAGTTAGTTTCAATCATTCATTTGATCGTTGAAATTTCAAAGGTAAAACACTTTTGGGGCTCTTTAATTCATCAGATAAAATAAATTTAAGTTATCTAGAGTTAAAAACTAAACATCGCCTTTGGCTTTCAAACAATTTAGGTTTCTGTAGATTTTTAGCGGTATGTGGTAACTTTAGACTAGTTTACACGCCAAAAATGTTTAGTTTGCCTTCTAGACACAACCTTATGATAAACAATAAATTGCCAATAGAAAAATAGCTGCTTATTAATTTAAGGTGACCATCTATGATGCCCAAGCCATTAACTTTGCTACAAACAAAAAAGTCTTGAAATCAAGTAAGTTTCTTTAATTTTTTCTAACGTCGGTAACGTAGTTATTTTGAAAAAATTGAGACTCTTTTTTAGAATTTGTCAAAAAGAACATAACATTTGATTGGTCACCCTATATTAATGATGTGTTTAGTCTTAAGAAACACCCCCAAACCCTTTCAGTGTTGTCCCTTTAATTTAGGCGTGTTAGTAACAATATCCTAGCATTTCCAAATACTGCCCCAAACCTTTAGATACTTTAATCGTATTAGATGAGGCTGAAATGTTGTGTTTGAATCTCTACATAAGAGTTTGAGACAGGTGGTCGCTGTATCTGGGCATGTGAACATAAGAGTTTTGCAAATACATCTTCAGATTGAGTATGCCCAGATATATCTATCAACCTATATGCTATTGAGACAGCAGATTCCATCTGAGCTAGAGCAGGAGGGAAAGCTAGGAGGGAAGTCAGGTGATAGAAATTAATTTAGTTTTCGATCTAAGAAATAAACATCCAAAACAAGTAAATCCTACCGTCAGTTTATCAAAGTTCAGTTCTGTAACCGTCGATTGATTTCGGTAGAACTTTCTGTGGGCTGGTAGTAAAACAGAATCGATCTTGACAGAAGAACGTGTTGTGATCTTGGAAGATCCGGGGAATTGTATAAAGATCTGTTGTATCACTTTACAACTGGGTGAGCCGGGTCGATTGCTGCGTGGACTTGATAGAAAAAAAGATTTGGTTGATAGAACTACGTGAAACGAGTAGGCTGGAAGGAATGTTTTGCGAGAAGGTGTTGCAATGGGATTAACTGTAGAGCGTTCAGTAAACTGGGCTATCTCGAAAATAGGAAAAACTAGATAAATCTTTGTTTAGACTGGTTAGAAATATGAGTTGATCTGGATAGAACCACATACAACTTAAAAATCATGTGATTCAACTTTGAAGGGACAGGTTTGAAAATATGGGCAAACTAGATCATCAAACATCAAACCCTCATCCGAAACTGGAATATTACGGGATTCGAGGAGTGCCCCCAGGTGGCTTGAATCGTATCTTAGTAATCGCAAACAATTTGTAGGAATCTCAGACGTCAGATTGGGGGAGGAGTGTCTGAGATATGGTGTCCCACAAGGTTCCATACTCAGTCCACTGCTCTTTTTGATCTACGTCAATGATGCCAGTTCATCGGTACAACAAGAACGACTCGTCCAGTACGCAGATGACACGACTCTCTGTTTCAACGCGAGTTCAATCAAAGAACTCGAAATCAGACCTTCATTGACTCAACAACATAATCCAACATTTCAATGAGCTAAATCTCAAAACAAACTCATCAAAATCAAACTTCATTCACTTTTGCCTACGAGGTAAAGACTCCAGTCAGTCCCACAGTAACTGAGATCGAAGAAGTCTACTCAACAAAATTGGAATACACCTCGACTGAGGGTTGACTTGAACGTCCAAGTAGACCACTGTTTGCTCTAAACTAGCCTCTAGGAATTTACGTTTTGAGGAAACTGTCCGAATACTGCCCGACTCAGGTACTGATGACGGCGTATCATGGAGTAATCTACCCACATATCTTACGGATTGACTTTGTGGGGAGGTTAGTGTAAACGCAAGTTTTTCAAGAATTTTCATCCTTCAAAAACAAGCAGTTCGAACCATTGCAAAATTGCGCAGGAGAGAGTCGTGCAGGCAAGCATTCAAAGACCTCGTTATTGACACTCCCTTGCCTCTACATTCTAGAGACATGTCTTTTTTCAAAACAATGTAATACCATAAGAGGTTGCGACACACTCTTATGAAACCAGGGACAACTACCGAACTGGGAGACACAGGACGGTAGTTCATGAGCGCTACCTTCTCAGGCAGGTGTTCATCTCACCAACAGATTGCCATTCGTTTAAAACGCACAAGTGCTCAAGGCATTCAAAGCTCGTCTAAAATGTGTTGTGCCTCAAGCTTTTTATAACATAGACGAGTTTATGGCGTTTAACTGGGAGACCTGGTAATTGGCTGACCGAATAGGGACTAGAGTGGGATAATTCGAATGAATGAGAGAGAGAGATTGGAAAACTTGTATGTATAAAAGGGACTTAGATGAGAGTGAATGGAAAATTTTAGCTCAATCAGCTTTTCTGACGATTGCCATACATTGTGAAATGTTTTTGCAATAAAAAATTTATTTATTTATTTATTTAGATAGAGTTCTTCTTGGACTGGGTAGAAAAATGAGTTGACCTGATTAGAACTATAGAAACCTAGAGACCTTAGGGTTCTGTGATAGAACGTTGAAGGGACAGGGTTGAAAATATGGGCAAACTAGTTAGAGCTCTTGTGAACGGTTGTGAATTGAATGGCAAGAGGGATGGACTAGGTATAGCGGTGTTTGAGTTGTCAAAAATATAACATTCTTTGGTTCAACACTAACGGTCTTTGGACCGAGCTCCTTGCGACTGGTGTCATAATTAAGTTCTTCCCGGTTCACACAGCGTCAAATCATCATAATAACTAGTTTTAAATATTTCGGTCACGCTTTGGAGTACCGTCGCTGATTGGTTCCTCCGCCACCCTCCTCAGTGCCTCCATGCTCAGATAGACTCTGCTGACTCTAGCAGAGTACATAGGCTAAGACGTGCCCGGGGTTGTTGTAGACGCCGAGACACTACGTGGTAACCGACACACCAGAGCGACCGGCGTGCGGAGAGCAGTACTCCTACTCCTACACTTCCCAGTCCCAATCCTCCAACTCCTCCCGACCCGGCTCCTCCTCCGTGCCTACCCGCAACTACTCCTCCTCCTCCGAGCGTGTTCTCCTCCTCCGGCTCAGGACCGGCTCTTCCTACAACTACTCCACGGAGCGCTCCTCCTGCTCCGGGAGGCGACTACCCTGGCTCCTACCATGCCTCCTCCTACTCCTCGTCCACCAGCGGCCGCCTCCCCGGAGGCACCTCCTATCGCCACTTCTCCTACCACTGCCCAACCCACACGCGTTGCTGCTCTCTTGCTTTGTAGATTCCTAGATGTGCATTTAGCTTCCGGTCTCGTACCGGATGTAGCGTTTATTTACAAGTGTTTGTAATCTAGTGTCGTTAGGTGGCGTTAGCACAGGAGGGACTTAATCCATGACAACAAAACATTGAAATAAACAGCTGTTTTACCGATAGCTAACACACAATAGCCAACATAAACATATCAGTCACACAGCATTTACAAACACAACTCCAACCCCTACCTTCCTAACGCCACCTCGAACGACCATTTCATATAATCCGCTTATATATATATCAACGACTATGTAACCCGCTTTGCTACGAATCATTACGAACGACAAAATGATTGAGTATCATTTCCAAATGTGTCATAGAAAAAAAAACACTTTAAAAGTAGTGGAACGTTATTTTGTGGGTCGGCGTCTATACAGCCCCGTCCGTCTTCTTTCTTCTTGTGTGACGTTTCTGTTTTGTTTCCTTGTTCTCTGTTCCTTCTTCTCCTCCTCTTCTCCACCTTGTCGCCTCTTTCTCTGATGATGTCCGAGCAGCTTATACCACACTATGGTGGCCTCGTGCGGGTGAGTGCTACACTATCACAGCTGATCTGTACATAGTGTTCATTTAACTGCTTTTTCAGATGTTTGTGTGGTTTTATTGTGTGTTTGCTGATTTTAATATTTTGTTATATCGATTTAGTTATTTGCTGTGATTAATTTACACCTACCGCGCTGCCGGAGGATTCATAAGCTGTTGACCTTTGGTGAGATGAACCAAACTAATGATCCTAAATTTTCCGCTATTGTTTCATTTTTCAAAATGGATCACTTTTCCAGGAAAGAAAGGTATTGTAGCACAGACAATACAAGTCCCTACAGACGTACATTTATGGTTATAAATATTTTTTCAATCACCAAATCCATCTCCTATGCGGTCACCATATCATGCGCCTCACCGCAGAGTGCACACCCAACCCGTCCCACCCTTTGCACAATACAAAACAGCACTTGGTGATGGAACTGCGCTTTCCCCAACTCATCGGACCTCTGCAGACGCAATTTTATCTGTAATGTAGGTTACTGGAATGCCGAGACGTGGAAAGTTGGCCGCTAGCCTCACTGACGGACTTGTAGCTTGTAAAGTGTGTTTCCAGCGCTAAGAATAGCGCTATGGATAGCGCCAAATAGCGTCGTCAACCGCTCCGCCGCCTCTTCCGATTGGACTTTTACAATAGCCCTGGACCCCGTCACGGCTATTTAACCGACTAATGGCTCAGGCTGTTGGTGTTTTGTTAATTTATTTTATTTCAGTGTGCTATGGGAGAAATAGTTGAAAAGTACGGTTAAGTGGCGTGATAGTATGCCAAGAATCTTTGGAATAAAAGCTTTCTGTGTTTTTCTCCAAGTCGATTGAGCTAAGAAATCAGGAACAGCAAAAGAACAGTTTACCAGTACTCAGGAAAGAAGCAAAGTTGTAAATATAAAAGATCCAAGAGTTTTGGCCTCACCAAGTCATTGATTACGCCCTGAACCGTGAAATGTTAAACCATTGCTTTAATGAGGTTCAAATATTATTACGGACAATTTCAGTGATCAAGAAGATTGCGACGTTTCGGGATCTGGAATCTGATCCGTCTTCAGGTGAAAAGTAACCTGAAACACAGCACAAAGCATTATGAAATTAGCTAGCCTAAAAGTAATCAGCGTAAGCTGACCAGATACCCACCACCAAACAACATAAGTTCCGTGTTGTGTGTTTGTGTTTTTTAAACACAAGATCAAACAAAAACAACATTACAAAATTGATGTACCTTTGTTTTTCTTTTCACTAGAATGGTCAGATTCCAGATCTAATTAATGACCCATCTTAAGGAAGAGTCGGCCTTAGTTTGTAACAAGACTACACCTCATAACTCATTACGACCACTCATCACACTCATCTTCACCACATGGTTGCCTTAAAATACCCTCATGAGAGAGGTCGACGTCTCAAATAGTGATTTAGTGATCCCAAAACGTCGTGTTTTGTTCACTAAAAACTATGGAACACGTCCGGAATACTATTTCAACAACAGAAACATCGTCAAAG
Organism: Matsumurasca onukii; assembly: GCA_018831715.1. NCBI lineage: Eukaryota > Metazoa > Arthropoda > Insecta > Hemiptera > Cicadellidae > Matsumurasca > Matsumurasca onukii. The sequence continues at coordinate 8,235,845 of CM032058.1, read as the reverse complement.
ACAAACTTCGACCATTGCTTTACGTGTGCTAAACCATGCTTGCTTGCTTATAGAATACGCCTTTTGTAAATACTCAACATTATTTTGTATTAATGCTTTCTCACTCATCGTCGTGAATAACATTCATTTCCGCTATAAATATATGCTTCCACGCAGTTTCAATGTTGCCTTTTAAGCTTTAACGAGATTTAAATGTATTATACTTAATTTGTTTGGTTTATTTAACAGTTTAAATAGTTTGTAAACTATTTCTTTTGATAACATTTTATGTATACAATGTGCATAGTGATTTTAAAATAAATTTGAAATAACCAACAGAATTATTGAGAGTTATGAAACCGTTATGAAAATAGTGCAGAATGTACAGAGTATTTAGTAACATTATATTTGAGAACTCCTTAAGATATGTGATATTAAATTGCTTCAAAAGGAAAATTCCAACAGCCTAATGAGTTAATTTAAAGCTACTTTTGTGTATTACAATAAAATTTCATGCAGCGAAAACGTATCACACTTTTATTTATTTACTTTAAAAAAATGTTCCAGGTACAAAACAAGAGAAACAACAAGTTTTGTATGAGCAAAAATTAAACATAATGATTTTTAAAGGTTGATTCAGGTCCGATGATTAAAAATTGAAGCGATAAAAAAAATCAATATTCAACAATAAATAATTGTTTAGGATATAAATTGTACGTAACAAAAGAAAGCAAAGCAAGCATGTGTTTAGGCCACGCCGCTGCGCGTGGGGCACAACATCCCCTACAGTGCGCACATGAAGCTGACCCCGCACATCGTGGTGGTCCCGTCCACGCGCACCTCCCGCTCCACCCTCATGGCAGAGCTAGACCGCATCGCACACCGTCCTCGTCCTCACCTCTCCTACGTGCCCAAGGAGGACTTCCTCAACGACCACTCCATCGTGGTAAGTGTGTCTCTGTATCTTGTACACAACATGCGCACCTCCTGCCCACCTCTCATGGCAGAGCTAGACCGCATCGCACACCGTCCCTCTCACCTCCCTCTCTCCTACGTGCCTAAGGAGGATTCTCTCAACGACCACTCCATCGTGGTAAGTGTGTCTCTGTATCTTGTACACAACATGCGCACCTCCTGCTCCACTCTCATGGCAGAGCTAGACCGCATCGCACACCGTCCTCGTCCTCACCTCTCCTACGTGCCCAAGGAGGACTTCCTCAACGACCACTCCATCGTGGTAGTGTGCTCTGTATCTTGTACACAACATGCGCACCTCCTGCTCCACTCCTCATGGCAGAGCTAGACCGCATCGCACACCGTCCTCGTCCTCACCTCTCCTACGTGCCCAAGGAGGACTCTCCTCAACGACCACCCATCGTGGTAAGTGTCTCTGTATCTTGTGCACAACATGCGCACCTCCTGCTCCACCTCATGGCAGAGTTAGACCGCATCGCACACTGTCCTCGTCCTCACCTCTCCTACGTGCCCAAGGAGGACTTCCTCAACGACCACTCCATCGTGGTAAGTGTGCTCTGTATCTTGTACACAACATGCGCACCTCCTGCTCCACTCTCATGGCAGAGCTAGACCGCATCGCACACCGTCCTCGTCCTCACTCTCCTACGTGCCTAAGGAGGACTCCTCAACGACCACTCCATCGTGGTAAGTGTGTCTCTGTATCTTGGCCACAACATGCGCACCTCCTGCCCACCCTCATGGCAGAGCTAGACCGCATCGCACACCGTCCTCGTCCTCACCTCCTACGTGCCCAAGGAGGACTTCCTCAACGACCACTCCATCGTGGTAAGTGTGTCTCTGTATCTTGTACACAACATGCGCACCTCCCGCTCCACCCTCATGGCAGAGCTAGACCGCATCGCACACCGTCCTCGTCCTCACCTCTCCTACGTGCCCAAGGAGGACTTCCTCAACGACCACTCCATCGTGGTAAGTGTGTCTCTGTATCTTGTACACAACATGCGCACCTCCCGCTCCACCCTCATGGCAGAGCTAGACCGCATCGCACACCGTCCTCGTCCTCACCTCTCCTACGTGCCCAAGGAGGACTTCCTCAACGACCACTCCATCGTGGTAAGTGTGCTCTGTATCTTGTACACAACATGCGCACCTCCCTGCCCACCCCTCATTAGACTGCATCGCACACCGTCCTCGTCCCACCTCTCCCACGTGCCTTCCTCAACGACCACCCATCGTGGTAAGTGTGCCTCTGTATCTTGTACACAACACGCGCACCTCCTGCTCCACCCTCATGGCAGAGCTAGACCGCATCGCACACCGTCCTCGTCCTCACTCTCTCCTACGTTCCAAGGAGGATTCTCTCAACGACCACCCATCGTAAGTGGTTCTGTATCTGTACACAACATGCGCACCTCCTGCCTCCACCCTCATGGCAGAGCTAGACCGCATCGCACACCGTCCTCGTCCTCACCCCTCCTACGTGCCTAAGGAGGATCTCTCAACGACCACTCCATCGTGGTGGGTGTGCCTCTGTATCTTGTACACAACACGCGCACCTCCTGCTCCACCCTCATGGCAGAGCTGTGACCGCACGCACACCGTCCTCGTCCTCACCTCTCCTACGTGCCCAAGGAGGACTTCTCAACGACCACCCATCGTGGTAAGTGTGTCTCTGTATCTTGTACAACATGCGCACCTCCTGCTCCACCTCATGGCAGAGCTAGACTGCATCGCACACTGTCCCCGTCCTCACCTCTCCTACGTGCCCAAGGAGGACTTCCTCAACGACCACTCCATCGTGGTAAGTGTGTTCTGTATCTTGTACACAACATGCGCACCTCCTGCCCACCCTCATGGCAGAGCTAGACCGCATCGCACACCGTCTCGTCCTCACCTCCTACGTGCCTAAGGAGGACTTCCTCAACGACCACTCCATCGTGGTAAGTGTGTCTCTGTATCTTGTACACAACATGCGCACCTCCCCTGCCCACTCATGGCAGGCAGAGCTAGACCGCATCGCACACCGTCCCGTCCTCACCTCCCACGTGCCCAAGGAGGACTCTCAACGACCACTCCATCGTGGTAAGTGTGTTCTGTATCTTGTACACAACACGCACCTCCTGCTCCACCCTCATGGCAGAGCTAGACCGCATCGCACACCGTCTCGTCCTCACCTCTCTCCTACGTGCCCAAGGAGGACTTCCTCAACGACCACTCCATCGTGGTAGGTGTGTCTCTGTATCTTGTACACAACATGCGCACCTCCTGCTCCACCCTCATGGCAGAGCTAGACCGCATCGCACACCGTCCTCGTCCTCACCTCTCCACGTGCCCAAGGAGGACTTCCTCAACGACCACCCATCGTGGGGTGTGTCTCTGTATCTTGTACACAACATGCGCACCTCCCGCTCCACCCTCATGGCAGAGCTTAGACCGCATCGCACCGTCCTCGTCCTCACCTCTCCTACGTGCCCAAGGAGGACTTCCTCAACGACCACTCCATCGTGGTAAGTGTGCCTCTGTATCTTGTACACAACATGCGCACCTCCTGCTCCACCCTCATGGCAGAGCTAGACCGCATCGCACACCGTCTCCGTCTCCACCTCTCCTACGTGCCTAAGAGGACTTCTCAACGACCACTCCATCGTGGTGGTGTGTCTCTGTATCTTGTACACAACATGCGCACCTCCTGCCCACTCTCATGGCAGAGCTAGACCGCATCGCACACCGTCCTCGTCCTCACCTCTCCTACGTGCCCAAGGAGGACTTCTCTCAACGACCACTCCATCGTGGTAAGTGTGTCTCTGTATCTTGTACACAACATGCGCACCTCCCGCTCCACCTCATGGCAGAGCTAGACCGCATCGCACACCGTCCTCGTCCTCACCTCTCCTACGTGCCTAAGGAGGACTTCTCTCAACGACCACTCCATCGTGGTAAGTGTGTCTCTGTATTCTTGTACACAACATGCGCACCTCCTGCTCCACCCTCATGGCAGAGCTAGACTGCATCGCACACCGTCCTGTCCTCACCTCTCCTACGTGCCCAAGGAGGACTTCCTCAACGACCACCCATCGTAGGTGTGCCTCTGTATCTTGTACACAACATGCGCACCTCCTGCTCCACTCTCATGGCAGAGCTAGACCGCATCGCACACCGTCCTCGTCCTCACCTCTCCTACGTGCCCAAGGAGGACTTCCTCAACGACCACTCCATCGTGGTGTGTGTCTCTGTATCTTGTACACAACATGCACCTCCCGCTCCACTCTCATGGCAGAGCTAGACCGCATCGCACACCGTCCTCGTCCTCACCTCTCCTACGTGCCTAAGGAGGACTTCCTCAACGACCACTCCATCGTGGTAAGTGTGTTCTGTATCTTGTACACAACATGCGCACCTCCTGCCCACTCTCATGGCAGAGCTAGACCGCATCGCACACCGTCCTCGTCCTCACCTCTCCTACGTGCCTAAGGAGGACTTCCTCAACGACCACCCATCGTGGTAAGTGTGTCTCTGTATCTTGTACACAACATGCGCACCTCCCGCTCCACTCTCATGGCAGAGCTAGACCGCATCGCACACCGTCCTCGTCCTCACCTCTCCTACGTGCCTAAGGAGGACTTCCTCAACGACCACTCCATCGTGGTAAGTGTGTTCTGTATCTTGTACACAACATGCGCACCTCCCGCTCCACTCTCATGGCAGAGCTAGACCGCATCGCACACCGTCCTCGTCCTCACCTCTCCTACGTGCCCAAGGAGGATCTCCTCAACGACCACTCCATCGTGGTAAGTGTGTTCTGTATCTTGTACACAACATGCGCACCTCCTGCTCCACTCTCATGGCAGAGCTAGACCGCATCGCACACCGTCCTCGTCCTCACCTCTCCTACGTGCCTAAGGAGGATTCCTCAACGACCACTCCATCGTGGTGGTGTGTCTCTGTATCTTGTACACAACATGCACCTCCTGCTCCACTCCTCATGGCAGAGCTAGACCACATGCACACCGTCCTCGTCCTCACCTCTCCTACGTGCCCAAGGAGGATTCTCAACCACCACCCATCGTGGTAAGTGTGCCTCTGCTCTTGGTGTACACAACAGTGCACCTCTCCTGCCTCCACCTCTCATGGCAGAGCTAGACCGCACTGCACACCGTCCCTGTCCTCACCTCTCCTACGTGCCCAAGTGAGGACTTCTCAACGACCACTCCATCGTGGTGGTGTGCCTGTATCTTGTACACAACATGCGCACCTCCTGCCTCCACCCTCATGGCAGAGCTAGACCGCATCGCACACCGTCCTCGTCCTCACCTCTCCTACGTGCCCAAGGAGGACTCCTCAACGACCACCCATCGTGGTAAGTGTGTCTCTGTATCTTGTACACAACATGCGCACCTCCTGCTCCACCCTCATGGCAGAGCTAGACCGCATCGCACACCGTCCCGTCCTCACCTCTCCTACGTGCCCAAGGAGGACTTCCTCAACGACCACCCATCGTGGTAAGTGTGCTCTGTATCTTGTACACAACATGCACCTCCTGCTCCACCTCATGGCAGAGCTAGACTGCATCGCACACCGTCCTCGTCCTCACCTCTCCCACGTGCCCAAGGAGGACTTCTCAACGACCACTCCATCGTGGTAGGTGTTCTCTGTATCTTGGCCACAACATGCGCACCTCCTGCTCCACCTCATGGCAGAGTTAGACCGCATCGCACACCGTCCTCGTCCTCACCTCTCCTACGTGCCCAAGGAGGACTTCCTCAACGACCACTCCATCGTGGTAAGTGTGCTCTGTATCTTGTACACAACATGCGCACCTCCTGCTCCACCCTCATGGCAGAGCTAGACCGCATCGCACACCGTCCTCGTCCTCACCTCTCCTCCCATGTGCCCAAGGAGGACTTCTCAACGACCACCATCGTGGTAAGTGTGCCTCTGTATCTTGTACACAACATGCACCTCCTGCTCCACCTCATGGCAGAGCTAGACCGCATCGCACACCGTCCTCGTCCCACCTCTCCTACGTGCCCAAGGAGGATTCCTCAACGACCACCATCGTGGTAAGTGTGTCTCTGTATCTTGTACACAACATGCACCTCCTGCTCCACTCTCATGGCAGAGCTAGACCGCATCGCACACCGTCCTCGTCCTCACCTCTCCTACGTGCCCAAGGAGGACTTCCTCAACGACCACTCCATCGTGGTAAGTGTGCCTGTATCTTGTACACAACATGCGCACCTCCTGCCCACCCTCATGGCAGAGCTAGACCGCATCGCACACCGTCCTGTCCTCACCTCTCCTACGTGCCCAAGGAGGACTTCCTCAACGACCACCCATCGTGGTGTGTCTCTGTATCTGTACACAACATGCGCACCTCCTGCTCCACTCTCATGGCAGAGCTAGACCGCATCAGCCACCGTCTCCGTCCTCACCTCTCCCCATGTGCCCAAGGAGGATCTCAACGACCACTCCATCGGTGGGTGTGCCTCTATCTTGTACAACATGCGCACCTCCTGCTCCACCTCATGGCAGAGCTAGACCGCATCTGCACACCGTCTCCGTCCTCCCTCCTCTCCTACGTGCCTAAGGAGGATCTCTCAACGACCACTCCATCGGTGGGTGTGCCTCTGTATCTTGTACACAACATGCGCACCTCCTGCTCCACCTCCTCATGGCAGAGCTAGACCGCATCGCACACCGTCCTGTCTCACCTCTCCTACGTGCCCAAGGAGGGATCTCTCAACGACCACCACGTGGTGGGTGTGCTCTGTATCTTGTACACAACACGCGCACCTCCTGCTCCACCCTCATGGAGCTAGACCGCATCGCACACCGTCCTCGTCCTCACCTCTCCTACGTGCCCAAGGAGGACTTCCTCAACGACCACCCATCGTGGTAAGTGTGTCTCTGTATCTTGTACACAACATGCACCTCCTGCTCCACTCCTCATGGCAGAGCTAGACCGCATCGCACACCGTCTCCAACTCACCTCTCCCACGTGCCCAAGGAGGATCCTCAACGACCACTCCATCGTGGTAAGTGTCTCTGTATCTTGTACACAACATGCGCACCTCCTGCTCCACTCCTCATGGCAGAGCTAGACCGCATCGCACACCGTCCCGTCCTCACCTCCTACGTGCCCAAGGAGGGTTCCCTCAACGACCACTCCATCGTGGTAAGTGTGTTCTGTATCTTGTACACAACATGCGCACCTCCTGCTCCACTCTCATGGCAGAGCTAGACCGCATCGCACACCGTCTCGTCCTCACCTCTCCCACGTGCCAAGGAGGACTTCCTCAACGACCACTCCATCGTGGTAAGTGTGTCTCTGTATCTTGTACACAACATGCACCTCCTGCTCCACCTCACAGAGCTAGACCGCATCGCACACCGTCCTCGTCCCACCTCTCCCACGTGCCCAAGGAGGACTTCTCAACGACCACCCATCGTGGTAAGTGTGCTCTGTATCTTGTACACAACATGCGCACCTCCTGCTCCACCCTCATGGCAGAGCTAGACCGCATCGCACACCGTCCTCGTCCTCACCTCTCCCACGTGCCCGGAGGACTCCTCAACGACCACTCCATCGTGGTAAGTGTGCCTGTATCTTGTACACAACACGCGCACCTCCCGCTCCACCCTCATGGCAGAGCTAGACCGCACGCACACCGTCCTCGTCCTCACCTCTCCTACGTGCCTAAGGAGGGATCCTCAACGACCACTCCATCGTGGTAAGTGTGCCTCTGTATCTTGTACACAACACGCGCACCTCCCGCTCCACCCTCATGGCAGAGCTAGACCGCATCGCACACCGTCCTCGTCCTCACCTCTCCTACGTGCCCAAGGAGGACTTCCTCAACGACCACTCCATCGTGGTTTGTCGTAAGTTTAGTGATAAAACTGCTTTGAAAAATCAAATATGTCATGCCAAGACAAGTGAGTAGGACAAGAGCTTAGTGGGAACCCAAATAGTACGTTTATCCACTTCATTTAAACCTCTTTAAAGCAACATTCCTCTCGTCATGGAATTTATCTTCACCTCTAAGGGTTTAAAGAACCTCCTCAATGACTTCCAGGTAAGCGTTCCAAGCTCATTTGTGCATTAATTGGATCACAATCTATAAACGAGGTTCACATTATCATCTTTCTACCTCTTTAGGAGTTTAGGATATTAACGTTTTCATTTATATTTCTAAATCCCATCAAACGTTTGCTCAGCGTTAACCATCTCAACAACAATCCCAAAACGGTAAGTTTGACTTCCCTAGCAGACAATACTCCTAAACCGTCAACGTCGTGTAAAAGATCCACCCCCATGAGTAGATATCAAGGTACGTGCTATAAAACTTTAACATTTAACATTTTGATATAAGATAAACTAATTTAGTCAACTAAATATTAATGAGTGTTAATGTATAATATTGTTTTCAGCTAGGAAAGTTCCTAAGCGATGTCTTTGAGGTAAAGCCGTAAGCTAGACAACATGCCCTGGAATGAAAATTAGAAAGAAAATAATAAATTAACTATTAGGATCGTAGTTTTGGTTAGTCTATTTGACGAAATTAGTTTTATTAAACTACTTCGGGCACTTGTGCGAGAATGAATTAAACGATTAGACAAGATGATTTAGTTTGCACTTGTGAAGTTTTAATCATCAGGCACACGTGTATAATAAATTAACTTCATTTCACTAACTTAATTAATTTTACTGCCCTCGATAATGTTTTCTACGTATTCATTCAAGTAATATGATTTTTAAACACAAAACCACTTTGGATTCAATTATTTGCTACGCTAGAAATTTGCTCATAGACATTTGAAATGGGAAGATCAAAAATATTTTAATTTTGTGTACAAGTATTTTGTAAGAATATTTTGCGTGGTTATTCTTTTAAAGGTAGCAAAGTAGTTTGAGTAAATTTACCTCGGAAAACACTTTAAATATGCATTTCCTAAAGAATACCATACGAAAATCGA
>CM032058.1:8212675-8226811 GCA_018831715.1 Matsumurasca onukii | reverse complement strand
GTTTTGTTCTTCATGGTTTAACAATACAGATTAAATTGAGGCTGGCTGGTTTTACTTTCGGTGATGTTTACCCAAGATATTCTCAGCAGTTGTCTTAGAGTTAAAACATTGTGTGAACTTGTTTACCTAATGACTTTATCACTTTCCACTCCTCCACCGTTTAGCACTGCTTAAGTGGCAAAATCAAAAACGTAGTTGAATTCTTTGGGATTTTTCGGGGATCAGCGGTAGGGTAAAAATATATTGTTCTACTTGGGTTTTTGGTTGTAATTCTGATTGTGTAATCTGGTGCATTTACAATTAGTTTAGAAAAAATAAACACTGTATAGTATGACAACAAATAGTTATGCATGTGCTTTGCAGACAGAATCATAAAATTAATTCTTAGAGAGATGTATAACTGCATAAATTTTTGTAAGAATGAACGTTTAAAAATGATTTTTCTATAGAAAAACTTGCATTATGCAGTTTGAATAAATTGTCCTTAGGGACATTAAATTTTCTCTTTTCAGTGTTCAAACGTTTGTAGCGGTGATGAATATACTTATGTTAGTTATTAGAGTATTTGAGCCGTATAATTGGATATCATAATTTAAACTAAGACAGATTAATCCAGATAATCCTTTCTCAGTGCTAGTTTAAAGCTTGAAGAACAGTTATGACGATTTTCATGTTTCTAGGTCTCGTAGAAATTGTTAGTGAGTGAGCAACATTATGATATTACAATCCATTTTAAAATTTAACTCAAACTAAACTTTATACCTTTCTTCTTAGCCAAAACCCTTTCGGGATAGGTTGTCATAAAACTATACTATATACTCTTTGTTAAAAGGTCCAAATGTCCAAAGTCCAAAATGTACTGACTGTGGACAGTCAGTATACGAGCCTCTGAAAAGAGGCCTACAGTGGTCCAGCCAACCGCTAGATGTGATAACCCTCACCACGCTTTTGTTGGATCAAGACCAGGGGTGTAGTGGTCTTGAGAGGGCAACTCGTTCCACTGGAAATCTTTTCAATTTTGACTTTTAAAATTTTGAAAAATTTTGGGAGGAAGGTTTTTGTATTTTTTCTTTCCCTAGGTGTTTCATACTCCTTAATCTGCTTCGTAAGTGCCTAGGTACCATACAATTACATTAATATTTATGATAACAGATAAAATTTCGTTCCCACTCTGCCAAATTTACCACTTCACCACTGATCAAGACTCATGGTTTTAGAGGAATGTCACAGTAGGAGGCCATAACTAAGATGACTGTGGAAGACTACATAGTTTACATTAACCAGAAAGTCAGAGACTAGGTTGGTAAGTTTGCTTGAAGCAAAATGTCACTCTGGCAAGTTTAGAGCAAATATCTCAATGTGTGCTGTCCATTTCAGCTTACCGTCAGTTGGAAACCAGCAGTTTTCTCCAGAGTGGCAGCGGATGTTCCCAGGGAACAAATCAAACTCTGAGTCTTATTTTCGTTCAGGCTTAGCTTGTTTCGAATGAACCATTTCTTAGCACCTTCAACATTAAAATTATTCATTATAGCCCCAAGACAGACTATTTCAACAAAATAAGAATTGCATTGCGCTTAAGAAAGATTTAAAACGGCATGAATAGATTTAGCCTTCAGAACGTCAAATAAGTTAAGCAGGTTTACCCACACAAACAAATACACAAATGACAAGTGGGACAGCATGAGGGTCTACAAAGATCAATTGTCCGCGACTGCCCAGGGGCATACATAGGACAGACAGGAAGGTCCTTTAGGACTCGATATGTTGAGCACGTTCTGACTAGGTGTAAGAAACAGAAGTCGAATGTCGCCCAACATCTTTTGGACACTAACCACTCTCTGAAACATATCGTGAAAGCCTGCAAATACTCCATTACTGCGAAAGGGTAACATGATGAATTCACTGGAATCATTTGAGATATACAAATATAGAAAAATCACCTTATACAAAATATTAAAAGCCAGATAAAGAACATGAAAAGTATACACAAAATACAACAAACAGCGAGTTTGTTCTTCATGGTTTAACAATACAGATTAAATTGAATTGGCTGGTTTTACTTTCGGTGATGTTTACCCAAAGATATTCTCAGCAGTTGTCTTAGAGTTAAACATTGTGTGAACTTGTTTACCTAATGACTTTATCACTTTCCACTCCTCCACCGTTTAGCACTGCTTAAGTGGCAGAATCAAAGCGTAGTTGAAATCTACATGCAGATGTTTTGGGTAGGGTGAAAATATTTTGCTTTTCAATTTGTATACTTTCGGGTTTGGGTTGTAATTCGATTTTATAATAACGTCGTTTCATTTGGTTTAACAAAATAAATATTGTATATGACGACAGAATATTATGCATGTGCTTTGCAGACAGAATCATAAAATGATCAAATTAGTTCTTAGAGATGTATAACTGCATGAATTTTTGAAGAATGAACCATTTAAAATTATTTTTCTACAAAACTTGCATTCTGTACAGTTTGAATGAATTTTCCTTAGAGACACTAAATTTTCTCTTTTTAGTGTTCAAAAGTTTGTAGGTGATGAATATACTTATGATAGTTATTAGAGTATTTGAGCCGTATAATTGTGAGATATCATAATTTAAATTAAGACAGATTAATCCAGATAATTCTTTCTCAGTGCTAGTTTAAAGCTTGAAGAACAGTTATGACGTTTTCATGTTTCTACAGGTCTTGTAGAAATTGTGATAAGTAGTGACTGGGACTTGTGGCGTGCTACTGTAATCCAACCATGGAGGAGGTCGGTTTTGGGGATGATATGAATAAAGCAACTCAGATACTCTCAGTAATCATCTGATGATACCGCTCAACTCCACCATCGTTTAGACATATCAGACCATCACCTGTGGTTGGAAGTCAGATTTAAGCCGTTGGTCCTTGTATCATTGTCATGGGCTATTAATTAATGACCCATTCTAAGGAAGGGAATTAGGCCTTAGTTGCAGGACTACACCTCATAACTCATTACTACCACTCATCACACTCATCCTTCACCACATATTTGCCTTAAAATACCTTCATGAGAGTGGAGTGACATCTCAAATAGTGATTTAGTGAGCAACATTATGATTTTCAATCTGTATTTTAAAAAGGGTTGTCACCGTATTAACTCAAACTAAACTTTATAGCAGGGAAAAGTGAGGAGAAGGTCAGATAGAAACCTCATCGAGTGGCTTCCAAGAGTCCCTGCTACTTTGCTACTTAGTAGTAGAATTTGAGAATTTATTGGTAAAAACTTCACCAAATAAAGACTTATGAATTATTGACACCTGTAAATTTATAGAGGGTATGGAATAGCCTTTAGTAACAGGAAAACGAGGACAGTTTTAACTTTATTTTCATATCAAGTTATAATCAATATTTTATATATACCATAAAGCCGCTTGTACATGAGATTGACTGGTGACTGAGCAGTAAAGGCACGAGTAAAACTGTAAAGGCACTGAAAGTTTAGGCAGTTCCCAGCTTGCTACCCCTCAACCATACTCTTTTAGCCGATATTTTAGCGGCAAAACAGTTGCTTGGATCTTCAATCGTATGAAAATATTAGTTATTGGAAATAAATTTCCTACAACTTATTTAACTTTTTCCACCCTGGCGGTTTCATTGCTAGATCAATTTGAATTTAAATTGTCAAAACTTAAACTAAAATGATTAAATTAGTGGCAAACTACAGACAGAAACTCATTGAGTGAAGCAATTTGTCTTAATCATAAGCATAGTGAATGCCCCAAAGTATGAGGTTACAGGTTGAGTGGGCCTCCACGAGTCCGTGAGTGAGGTTTGTTTAGCTCATTAGTGATTTTCCAAGAAACTCAGGGCTTTTCGTTTGTATTAAACTGCCTCAGATTAGCACCCTCGTGTTGTCACCAGCTCCTGAATGTCCTACTCACATTTTTGCTTATTTAACTTTCCAAACAAATTTAAAATTGAATATTCCAAGTGATTCTAACTTGTGGACATAGTTCAGTGGTAGAGTGTGTTTTTGACACAAAATCGAGATTAACTTGTTTTGATGCTGCAGTAAACCTTTTTCACGATGGTCACTCTCCGAGGTTCGAAAAGTTAGGTTAAGTCATTGGTCCATTCCATTGTTTGTTAGGCTATAAAATTAGCGGCAAACTGGGAACAGTCGACCCTAGTTTGTAACAAGACTGCACCTCATCATCCATCAACACATTTATCACACTCACCCTTCGTCCTATATTCACCTTAAAATACCCTCTAGGAGTGGTTGGGATCTCAAACCAAAGTATTAAAAACTATTTATTACCAAAGCCATTTGATTCAAATGAATAATTTTACAAAGAACTAGTTACTTAGAGTTCGAGAATAAGATTTGAACATTATGAGTTTATGAACTACAAAATTACTATCCTGCTCTTATTATTTAATTTTTATTTACGAATTAACCTTTTGTGCTCAATGGAGACTGAGTCGACATCGGGCAAAGCGGCAAAATAGTCTAGTCCGACCCATTGTTTATTGCATATAGGGCAAACGATGACAGGACTACACTACACTAACGGCCTAGCAGAGAACACCGACACTACCTCCCTCCCCTGGCAGCCAACTCGCGTCGCGAGTTTGACAGGCCACAAACAGCCCGTGGTTTAGTGGTTATAGTGACGGACAACTGGCCCTATCTGTCTGGCGTGGGTTTGAACCACCTGGGTGCTCTGGTACGGTGCAATGCTGAGCATTGGATCATTCGGTGCAAGGGCCACAATGACCGCTGAGGATCACTGAAGAAAATGGCTCATCAAATCAGTGGTGGCACTCAAGCTTAGGAGAATGCAGCTAAATCCCGGCAGAGGAGTGATTAAATGATTGGTAATGCACCGTACCAGAGAGCGATGAATTTGCTTACAGGGGACTGGGAAACCCATACAGAGGAGGTTTTTGAAAATTTAAAAAAATTAGCGCAAAGGGTTAATAGCTGCAAGATGATTGGTTCCCAGATTTCTAAAGGTGATTAAAATTGAAATACTTTCCACTGACTTTACCTAGTAAGGTTTAGCCACTAGGCATGCGACATTTTACAAGCTAAAGTTTGTCTTGTTTAACAAAGCAAAGTTAGGACTACAAAGTCCTCTACCACTCAACCTCGACCTTTACCTAGCATTACCGCCAAAGTCACTTTATAAATTGTTAGTAGTGACTGGGGGATTGAACCTACCCACGAGGAGTGGTGAGCTCAAGAGTGTGTGACACCAATCCACCAAGGATCTGCTAATTTAGTGAATTTCCTTAGGAGAAACAAACTACTAAGCCGTCCGAATGGTAAAACCCAGGACAGTGAAATGAGCACCAATCCTCCCCAGGACGTTTTGAGCATTTTTCAAACCTTTATTAACATATGTTATCATGTATGTTCTTTTCAGGTCACATTTTTGTCTGACTGTCCTAAAACTTGGCACAAATGTTCCTTTTGTAAATATATTAGTCAAGTCTGTTGGCCAGCAAAATTGGAATCTAGGAGCTCCCATTTAGGAAATTTCTCCCAAAATAGAGTTTCCTCTCTTAAAATATAGCCCTGAAAATTGTGGAATGTTTCTACTGGCTAATAGTGTGAAAAAACCCTCAGTAGTTCGTAAAAAATAGGTTGATCAGAGGTAATACAACAAAACAACTCTAATCCAACAGTTTATTATACATTAAAGTACATTAAAGTAAAACAAAGTCCAAGTCCAGTAAAGACAATTAAACAAGCGAAAGCAGCAGGAAAACATATTCTGCTCTTGAGATCGATTAAGTTAGCGACTTGTTGGCGTCATGGTCAACACACTCTTGGACATCTCTTCATCCCCTCCTCGAGCTGGAGTGTGGTTGCGGCGGTGTTTTGTAAGATGTTCAGTTGTAAGTTGATATCGATGCTCTCCCCAGAAGCTGAGCTTGCCTGCAGGAAAAGGTTTTACCATTAAAACATACTAAATGAAACAGAGAGAACGTAAATTGATTAAAGGAAGGACATACAGTAGATTAAACGTCCCTAATTAGTTAATTTCCATAGGAAATAGAGCTAGTCTTTTGTATCATACAGAGAATGAAGCATCGTAGAACAAAACGATTTGTAGTTTTGATATTTCCAACATTTCCTGAGTCAAATGTAACAAGAACCTTGTATGGGATTTGACTTCAACACAATTTAGAAAAAGTTGCAGACCGTTTCATAAAAATATCAGTTATTTTTATTTTTGCTGCCTTTTTGTTAATGGCTGAATAATTTTTAATATATTTTCACCGTTCTTATAGTTCAAATTACAATTTATAGCTACTCAACACATGTAGTGGTACCAAAGATAATGTTATGGTAGGTAAAGTGTGCATAGTTGCCACATGGATGAGGCAGCAAAATAAACATAGTTCGCGACGTAAACACAGATAGTGCTGTGGCTGTGGAGTCTCTCACTGTCTTTTTTCTCCCCTCCACTCTACCAAATTGTGCGATTTTCGAACGAACAAACTTGCATGGCTCTACTTGAGACTCTTAAAAGAACCTGTACAGAATTTTGCCATGAAGTCAGAACAAATTGTTAGTGGTGACTGGGGGATGAAACCCACACCTCGGGTGATGAGCTCCAGAGTCGCATGCAATACCAACCCCGCCAAGAGTCCTCTGTATAAGGTGTTATGGGACACCTTGTATGTGTGGATTTGAATTTTTAAGCATCTTAAAAGTTAAAATACATTCTCATAGTGAAATTTTATTTGCCGATATACTCACAGAATTTAAACTCGCCACACACTGCTGCTGCAAGTCAACCGTAGCGACACAAGACAGTGAAGTCGAGAGTTGAGCAAATCTTCAAACTGTTTGTGATACAATTCGAGTCAAAGTTGACTGTAGGATGTGCTTTCCGCTTACTTTTGTAATTTAACATTTTCCTGGAAAAATATAAAACTGTGATGGTTTGAAAAGATAATTGATTGTGCTTTATGGTTAACTTTTATCATCGTTTCAGTGTGTCTGAACTTCTCAAGTTTCAATTACTTTCACTTTCAAAATTTTGTCAAAGATTTTCTGGAAATTTCAAAGTTATAATAAAATTAGCTAATTATAGAGTGAGATAAACCATGTCAGTTGTAGATTGAAATTAGAAGTTATAGTAGTATTTGATCTATAATCTAGTTCTTCCAGTTCACACCGGCGTCAAATTATCATTACAATTTTCTTGAAATATTTAGGTCTGCATGATTGGGTACCATCTTCAGTCACTGATTTGCTGATACTGAGATACATGCTGTCTTCTATCCCTATTGATCTATTGGTCAGGGGCTGCCAATTGTCCTCTGACCAATAGGATGGCAATGATATCTGCTTCAGCCAATTGTGACTGGCATAGTCCTTTCCACAGCGGAACAAAATTCATGTTAGTGTCATATTGATTTGACAGAGTGTGAAATCATTAAACTATACGTGTGAACCAGAAGAACTAGATAATAGTTGTCACCAATTAAGCAAAACCTATTTCATCAAACAAAACTTAAATAGAATAGAATATGATTTTCTTGTTTCAGCATGAGTACAATACAATTAATTTCACTTATTAATTGAAGGAACAGTATTCAACAATGTCATTCAATAGGAACTCATAAAAACTCTATACATACTTTCTTCGGCTTATTGTGTTGACAAAGCAAACTCGACCAAACTTCCGAAAATGAACACAGTACATCCAATAAACCAGATTTCAGAGGACTTGATGTAACGAGACTTTCGGTAGAGACTGGCCGATATTCCTGGATAGTGTGATAAACGTCAATAATGTACTAGTACCTAGAACACAAATATTTTTGAGTTATTACCGTTTTTTATTAATAATTTTTATTATTGCTGTAATGGGTAGAGTAAAAATAAATATGAGTAGTTGCATCTTTT
Source organism: Matsumurasca onukii (assembly GCA_018831715.1). Taxonomy (NCBI): domain Eukaryota; kingdom Metazoa; phylum Arthropoda; class Insecta; order Hemiptera; family Cicadellidae; genus Matsumurasca; species Matsumurasca onukii. The sequence continues at coordinate 8,218,910 of CM032058.1, read as the reverse complement.
ACAACTAATTAAAATTTGACATGTAAATGTCCATGAGGATGATTTAAGAAACCAACGTGTGGCTAATATTTGGACTTTCAATGGTGTTTACAGCTTTCCTCACAAAGAACATGTTCGGAACTTAAATGTGATAGGAAATAGTTAGTGTAGAATCAAAAAGAGAGCTTGGACTTGCAAGGGGGAGTGTACTTAAAATCATTTGTTCAGGGTCTGCTTCAGCTATGCAGCTCAACACAAAGTTTAAATCAGCCTGTTTTTCACCGTTCAAAATAGTTTTGAATTGAAAAAATGGTATAATTGGAAACTAGAAGTTTTCTGACACAAGTATTGAGAGTTTTTTTTTTAATTAGGCATTTTAAGTGTAGAAAGTGGGTTAAAAAGCACTCAAACTTGGGCAGTTTTAAAGTTTATTTAGGACACTAATGAATAACTTATGAGAAATCGGGACCTACATATGTGTCGGAAAACTTCTTCAATTTCCAAGTATATAATGTAAAATTATTTGAGAAAGGTGAAAAAGGGCCACCATTAACCCTCGCAAGGGCGTGGTTTGATAGTTAGGCCGCATCAGTTGAAAGAAGGCCCGTTGTTTGCCAGTCGTTACTTGCGCGATATCATGTGTTGCTTGTGCGGACGAATTCAGCCTATTTCTCAGGTGACAACTGAGGCAAACCCTTAAGAAAAGGAAGCTAACTGTAGAACTCTTACCTAAAATAGTACGTCCGGGGACAGAATTAGCGTCGAGCCAGAAAGAGACCCAAGACACCGCTACAATCAACACACTCGGCATGTAGTAATCCATGATGTAGAACCCAGACTGTCTCTGGACATCGAGAAGTACATGGTCAGAGTGGTGAAGTTCTTTGCTAAAACACAGAAGTTTCAAACATAAACACTTTCAGTTTGAGTTATTTGTTGAAAGTTAAGAAATAATAGTAATTTCCTAAAATATTTCAAAACCTTAACATACATAAAATTGCTGAACACGTTATTGAAAAATTGATTTAAATTATTGTCAAAATTTAGATACTAATTCAACTGATTAACCATATAACTATAATATCAAGTAATTAATTATTATAAAGATAGGTTTGATAATCAGTATAGTCTTGTAAAAGTCTAGAAACACATTTGCACTTTTTAAATATATAAAATTATTATATTTAAATATAAATTAATAAACTGATCCAGATGACAAAATTTATTATTTTGAAATGTATTAAAATTTGTGAGTTTTGCAGTTTATTGGAAGTTTTGTAATGCTAATGCCAAACATAATAATACATAACATTAATAATTTTCAGCGGGTACAACCAATTTATAAAATTGTATTGCAGGAATTTATTAAAGTAAAAATCATCTTAACTCTTAAGCTTTTCGGCCAGTGTTACAACTATAATCAAGTTCTTCAGTTAATTCGCTGCATCAATGCATCATAATAATTAGTTTGAATTATTTCAGTCTCGCTTTGGATTACCATCTTCAATCTCTGATGGCTGAAATATTTCAAACTATCATTATGATGTTTAACACAGTGAACCGTAGGAACTGGATTATAGTTAAGAATCAGCACAGTTAGAACTTGACAATGAAGCTATCTACCTGATTTTCCATAGTAGACATCGACATGCTCGGCCAGGTTGGTTCCTGCCTGTTGATCGTAATGGTTGATGGAGCTGTTGAGGATGATGTTCCGCAGAGTGTACTCGGGCAGTTGCAATCCTTGGTCGAACGTGACGGGAGAGCTGCGTTCCCACACCAGCTTCAGCTGACTTGCGTTGTTGCTCCCTTGTCAACAAGAATAAAAGCTTCAACAAGCTTCCCTTACGGTGCCTAAGAGTTAAAGTGTGTCATAAAGTTCTTAGGAGAGAATATCGACAAATTTCTTACGTGAAACGAGCATATTGATAGTGTACAGTATGAAACAGGGTCTCCGCGGTTTGTGATTTCCTTGACATCTTGATTATTGTCTGCCTCTCAGAACATTGGTTAAAGCCGCAAGAAACTCACTTCTACAAACTAGAAGGATATGATCTAGGCGACTCCTATGCTAGGGAGGACATCGGACATGGTGGAACTTGCATTTATTTGAGGAGTAACATTAGCTATCAAATTATTGATGTCCACAATTTTTGTGCGGAACAACATTTTGAAGCGGTTGCTGTTAAACTCGAATCTAGCCTAGTAATTGCTAGCATATATCGTTCTCCTATTGGCAGCATAGATATTTTTCTTGTACAGTTTGAAAAGATGGTACTATTCCTGCAAAAGACTGCAACACAAGTGATTGTCGGTGGCGACTATAACCTAGACCTAACATTGAACCATTCAGTGCCTAAAATACAACAATTTTCTAATCTAATAAGACAACTCAATCTCCACTACACCAACTCCGTCCCTACAAGAGGTGAATCTGTTCTGGATAATGTGCTAACAGACTTAAACCGTGGAAGCTACGAGGTCGAAGTGAAACAAGTAGCTCTATCAGATCATGATGCATTAGTTTTCACCGCCAGACGATTGGACACCTCATCGGATTCTGACTCCCTGCCTACATATATGCGCTGTGTTACCAAAAGACGCATTGAAAACTTCACCCACCATCTCAGCGAGGTCGACTGGTCGGCAGTTACAACCAACACCAAAGGACTTGATGCAGAAAGTGTGTTTGACAACTTCTTCAAGTTGTTTAATCAGGAATATGATAATTGTTTCCCAATAGTCAAGAAAATTAACACACCCAAAGCAAGAAAGACTGCAGAGTGGTATACAAAGTGACCTAAGGCAGTGCAAAACATTTTAATGGTTTTACATGATCGCTACAAAGTCTTCAAACACCTCAAACAAAGAATGACTTGGCAGAGTTTAGGCAGCTATAAGATACTAGTAAGAAGAGTCAAACAACAACATGTGGGATTGCATTGAGTCATCTGACAACAAATGTAAAGCAGCCTGGTCAGTCATCAAAAGGAAACATCTCCAAATCAGCCCAGAGTTATGGTCGAACCCGATGAACTCAACAACTTCTTCGTATCCTCAGTACAAGAGGTGGCCAGCGGCACCGGAGACCCTGAGGCAGCACTGGATCTCATGGCAGCGAAGGACATCCCTGCGACACCTGGCTCCGAGTGGAACCTAGTGTCAAGTGAGGAAGTGATATCCCACGTTAAGTGCCTAAAAAGCTCAAAAAGTCGTGATATCTATGGTATGTCAAGTGATCTATTAAAATCAATTATCATGGTTATTCTAGTGCCATTAACCATATGCTTCAATTTGTGCCTGGCGGAAGGTATGTTTCCATCTGTTCTTAAATTAACTAAGATAGCACCTATTTTTAAGAAAGGTAAAAGGGATGCCCCTTCTAGTTATCGGCCCATAGCCATAGTGCCTGTAATTGGTAAAGTACTAGAGAGGATAATGCATACTCAACTGTATAATTATTTTGAATCATATGGTCTCTTCTCTTCCTCTCAATTTGGGTTTAGGCAAGGGAAATCAACAATCCAGGCTGTTTCCTGCCTTGTCAATGATATTCTCGCTAATTTCGAGAATAGGCTAGATACTGGGGTAGTTTATGGACCTCAGTAAAGCATTTGATTGTGTCTGTCACACTCTACTCCAAATTAAAATTTTATGGAGTTGGTGGCGTATCTCTCAACTAATCCGTTCTTACCTAGGATGGGAACAAGTTATCTGTAAATGGTAGCAAACTGTCTGGCAAACTTTGGTATCTTGTGGCGTGCCCCAAGGTTCAATTATTGGACCCCTGTTATTTCTAGTGATGGTAAATGACATTGATTGTAACGCTCCTTGTAAGATGGTATGTTTTGCGGATGACACTACTTTGTTCAACTCTGATATTAATGTAAATAACTTGCTTGAGACTTGTAAACATTCTTTAGAAATAATGTCAAACTGGTTTAGCAAAAATGGCTTTCTGTTAAATGATAAGAAAACTCAGTCAATTGTTTTTAGCCAAAGAAACACAGGGTCTGTTTGTTTAACTGTAGATGATAGCCTAACAAATGTTAAGTTACTGGGTATTGTTCTGGATAAGAAGCTAACTTGGCAAAATCATATACAGCATTTAAGCACAAAGCTTTCAAGGGTGACATATTTACTTAGATCATTAAGCCTCAGTGTTCCTCACTCATATTTAAGATTAGCTTATAATAGTTTTTTTCAAAGCATTTTGCTCTATGGTATTTGTTTTTGGGGTAACGCCAGCACCGTGACAGAGTTGTTGATAATCCAAAAAAAAGTGGTTCGTATCTTAGCTCGAGCAAATGACCTTGATCACTGCAGACCTCTTTTTAAAAGTGAAAAAATTCTAACTGTACACTGTTTGTATATATTAAATGTTTTAATCAATGTCAAAAAGGAAAGTACAGAGTTAAAAGTAAGATCTGATGTTCACAATCATAACACCAGACAAAAAAGTAATGTAGATGTGCCTTTTTGTAGATGTCTAGAGTTGCCAGTGGTTCTTATGTATTTGGTTTGAAACTTTTAATAAACTACCATTAGATTTAAAAATTTAGAGTCTCCAAAGTTTAAAACAGCTCTGACTAATGTCCTCTAAGGAACCCTCTCTACTCAACCAAAATTTTTTTAACCTTCAAAAGTCAGATTTTTTATCCATTTTAACTGTCGACATGTAAACTGTACAAAAGTCTTGTAATTTTTTAGTATTTATTTTATAGAAATATTCTGTGATATCCATCAAGTCCATGTATTGCATGTATGTATTATAATGACTATGTCTATTGCACTGTGAACTGTGTTTAACGACAATAAAGTATTCTTATTCTTATTCTTTTAGAAGTTCTTAGAATGGCATATATCCAGTTTTATTAACCCACCTATGGTGTAGTACTTTGGGAAGTAAATTTGAAAGTGTTTGGGTTGCTAAACAACCCTGGATCAAAGAGCTTTTGAAAAATCTCTGAGAGGCTCAGCTCTTAGACAATCTATTGTCTTCCGTGTTCAGTACTTAACACTGACATTATAGGCCTTGCCATCTTGCCTGGTTGTGTGTAATGTAAATAGTGTTTGACTCAGTCTATCCAGCATTGACGCAGCAGAAGGCAAAAGCTAACAGAACTATTTCAAAAGTTTCTTTGAGAGAGTTGTGTCAAGAATAATTCAAGAAGTTTTCTGCTGTTTACCCTGCCTTTATAAATAAGATGAAATGACCTTATTACATTATCATCAAGCATAGTGTCATAAAAATCTAAAGGTTTTGACTTGGCGAATGGTCATAGCAAATCATAGAGCTAAAGATAATAATGTTTAGTTGGGCGGATGGTGTAGTAGGCAGCAAATCGCCCGGCAAGTGAAAGACCCGGGATCAAGTTCCGTCCGGTCTTAACATTTTGTCTCAAATTTCTTTAGTAATAGTATTTTTAATTAATGAACCTTGATTGTCAACCTTGGTGACTCTCTGACTTACTAAATAGATCTTTCCATTAGACTCAAGTTTTTTGTTAGATGAAATAATTTTGAATCAGTTTTATACTTACAGCTCTCTAAAATCAGTGGGCAAATCTGTCCATCAAACGGGAACTTTTGAAAGTGCATTGAACATCCAAGAGTGACTTTCATCCTAAAAAATAAAATTCATAGTTAAAATTTTAGAAATTAAAAGTAACACTTCTAACAATGAGCTTCTTGTGGATATATTTGCCTTTAATAAGAAAGAGCCTGAAAAAGGAGGCCTTCAGGCTTGTTGCAAAAATAAAAGAATTAGGTTTTCCTTTGATTTCCAAAATTATTTTTCACCGCTATCCAATCAGTGACTGAAGATGGCACTCCATAGCGGAACTGAAATATCTCAAACTAATTATCATTATTTCGAATTGCACACTTGGCGGCTAATATGTGCTTCAGTTTCACAGACAAAATAATATAACATGTATCTTTTATAAAATAATTACTTTAAAAAGTATTAGAATTATAATTGAAATATAAAGGGTACTACTCTGTTTTCTTATCTTTGTTATTAAATTATATATTTTTAGATATATTACCTGGACAGTTGAACAACAGTGCCGTCAGATGAAGAATGAACATGTCTTGTTGTGAGGAACCCAACACTTTGGCATCTTGTTCGTTGGCGATGTAGATGTGAGGAGACCATATCCGGTCGAGTATCTGACCTCCGCCTACTTGATGTAGACCTGGTGCTGCAGTCGAGGATCTTTCCACCGATACCGTTAGAGAATCTGCGTTGTGA